>OMKP01055921.1:0-17574 GCA_900302375.1 Bathygadus melanobranchus | reverse complement strand
CCCGCCACAAACCTCCACCCCCTAAATCAGAGCCAGATGGACGCTGTATGTTGTAGAAATGTAGGAATCCCCCGCCACCCCCCACCCATCCCAGAGGTTAGCGTTAATCTTATCAGCCACTGAATGAACAACAGATGCATTGTTGAGAGAAGGGAGGACAAGTGACACCGCCGTGACGAATCAGACCCGTGGTCCGAGTGTATCCTGTTGAGCTGTCTGTGCTGTACATGTGGCTCAAGACGGATTAGACTCCAAATGCCGAAGCGCTCGGACGTTTTTATGGAATGTTATAAAACGGTCTCGGTTTGAACCCGTGCTCTTCGCCTCCTATTGCCTCCTGAAGTGAACGTGTGAACCGTTTTACCTACTCATCTAACCCATTTAAATCACTCAGCCTCACTCGGGTTTATCTGTGGTATGTCACGGGCCAAGGTCTGACAGGACCCCTGAATGTGGAGTGGAGTGTGTGTGCGTGTGTGTGTGTGTGTGTGTGTGCGTGCGTGCGTGTGTATTAGAGTAGACTGTGTGCGCAGGTGTGGTTTGCTACTTATTATATTATGACCTGGGTTCTCGGGCTCGTTCTGTCTGTGTGGGCCGTGGGTGATGGCTTGGTGTGCAAAGACAGCAGAGGTGATCAGTCGCTGGCGTTCATTGGAGGTCTGTTTGCTTACGTCCTGGGAGCCCTCTACTCATCACACACCCTGCATACCTCCTTTGAAGTAGATAAACATCCTCCTCCCTCTCGCCAATACCTCCCTCCTGCTCTCTTCCACGGGTACTTCTATTGACCTCCCCCTTTCCTTTGCTCCATATCACACCATCTCCCCCTCACTCACTCTCTCACACACACACACACACACACACACACGCACACACGCATATGTAAAAACACCTGGTTGACACTGTATTTGAACAATTTAAGAGGAGCATTTAAATAATTTAAATACAATATTTATTAATATGTATGAATGTATTCATACACGTGTGTGTGTGCGTGCATCTCACCTGATCAGAACCAGTTGTCCATTCCAGAGAGTATTCTGCTTAGGAGTGCGCGGCACCCTAACATCATAGTCCATGTCGTACGTTTAATTCTATATCCTGTCCACAGAGCTGCACACAGGATGTAGCGTAGCTTATGCTAGGCCTTAAAGTCAACATGTGTCTGGGTTGACTGATAACAGCTGTGGGGCTGTGGTTGAGAAGTTACGCAGGCAGATTCTGGAGTTTGTATAGGTTTCAGCAATACGTCCTCTGCAAGCTATCAAATGCACATATCTGTATGAGCTGGATTATGAAAAGTTGTTGATTTACCATGTTGTATATCAGTCACCCATAATTCCAAAGAGACGTTTGCCACAGTCCACATTTAATCGAAACACAGGTCCCCTCTAGCATGGGCTGAGGAGGCTTAAGACATTCATTTGTAGGGCTTGACCATTGTAAGCCATTGTAAGTTGTTTACAAAAATGTATAACCATAACTACCAGTTCATCGCGAAGAGAACTCACAGTTACACAGTTACCACCGCTGTTAATATCAAAGTCGATGGCGTCCACTCACGTTCCAATCTCCTCTCCTGCGTCCGTCCTCTCTAGCCTGCGACTGTGATCCCAGGGGCGTCGCCGACCAGCAGTGCAACAAAGCCAGCGGTCACTGCGTGTGCGTGGAGGGCGTGTCCGGGCCGCGCTGCGACGTCTGCGCCCGGGGATACTCGGGAACCTTCCCCGACTGCCAGCGGTGCCACCAGTGCTTCGCCGACTGGGACGTGGTGGTGGCTCAGCTGACCAACCAGACCCACCACTTGGTCAGCAAGGTGAACACCATCAAGGCCAGCGGGATCACGGGTCCCTACAAGCAGACCATAGACAATATGGAGAAGAGTGTGGAGGATATCAGCACCATCCTGGCCCAGAACCCCGCCACTCAGCCCCTGTCTGAGGTCCAGGGACTGCTAGAACAAGCCACGTAAGAAAGCAAAAAGCAACAAAAAGAGCTAGATTTCCTGAAAGGGTTAAGGATAACCCGAACCTAATCCTTGGCCTTTCAGGAAAGAAGATATCTTTTTTTTGCTATGAGGTGTATTTACAGTCTGAGACCTTCAGTGAATGGCGAAATTAAATCATAATCATGTGAAATAACCCAACTTGTCAGGATGACATTGATCGTGGGTAGCAAATGTAAAAATTGTGAATACATACGAACAAGCAAAACATTGACTCTTGTGTTTTGCAGCGATCTGATGGCCGAGCTGAGCGAGAAGTTGAACCAGACGGAGGAGTCTCTGGACCTCGTGAGGGCAGAGGACAACAGCACCAACAGTAAGCTGGACGCCCTGCGGGACGACGCCCAGAAGCTGCAGCGCACCATCCAGGAGCTGCTGGATCAGGTGGAGTTCATCAAGAACTCTGATATCAGAGGTAAGAACCCAGGGGAACTCATAATATATTTACCCAATGCTGATTTTGCAAGTGTGAAGAGGCTGTTGGAACATGGAGACATTTGGCTTTCTCTGTTTTGTTGTGCCCAATATGTGTTTGCTGCAAAGACCCATGGTGGTCTTCTGATCGTTACAGTTGTTACAGTTGTTCTGGTTGTGTTCTGTTGCCAGGGGCGACTGACAGCGTCACAAAATACTACCAGCAGTCCCTGGCTGCCGAAGCCCGAGTGAACGCCTCCACCAGCGACCCCGGCAGCCCCTTAGAGAACTCTGCCACCCTGCGGGAGGCCACCGAGAGCAAGATGAACGAAACCAAAGACGAGTTCCACCAGCAACAGGAGGAGCATGCCAAGAGATTGGATGACCTGGCCGGAGAGCTGGAGACCCTCAACCTATCAGAGCTCAGTGAGAAGGTATGACTCACCAGCCAATCGAGTGATGGTCGGTACTTGTCTTTCACGTTGTCAACCTGGGGAACACTTTTGTTTTTGCCCTCATTTCAAACATCCGATAGTATAATGTGGTTGTGCGTTCGCCTGCCTTCCCCCCCCCTTAGACCTGTGGCAGCCCAGCAGGACAGGAGGCCTGTTCGGACTCCCCCTGTGGGGGTCTGAGCTGTGTGGACGGCCAGGGCAAGCGGAGGTGCGGAGGGGACGGCTGTGACGGCCTGGTGACCCTGGCCCACGACACATGGCAGAAGGCCCAGGACTTTGAGAAGGAGATCACCAGCGCCATGAAGGAAGTGGAGAACCTCTCCAAGATGGTGAGGAGCCCACACGTTTAATTTGATTTTGCTTTACGGCTGCGGTAAACTCCCCCCAGGAGCCACCCACCTGTATGACATATACATTATACAATGCATGTGTTGTGTAGAACCGGTGTATATACAATAAATACACGAAATACACTGTATTTATGTACGTATGTAAGTTTTATAATATGAATGTAGTTCATTCGTCGAAGGCACGCAGGCCCACTTTTAAAAAGAGAGATCTTATCCAGGTGTCGGAGGCCAAGGTGAAGGCAGACGAGGCCAAGATGAGCGCTCAGGACGTCCTGCTGAAGACCAACCAGACCAAGCAGCGCGTGGACCAAAGCAACGAGGAGCTCCGCACCCTCATCAAGCAGATCAGAGACTTCCTCACCGGTAGGACGCGCGTTTTCCAATTTCCGTTTGTGTTTGTAGCGCGAGCCAAGAAATATATTGCTTTGTTTTAACGGAACACGAAGGACATGGAGCGCAAATGTAGCTGGGCTTTGGCCTTTAAATTAATTTAACACTAAACTAAGTGTTATTAGCTATAGCGCAAGTAAATTAATATGCAAATTAATGTCTCTCCGAACAGTATTATTATCTGAAACGAGCTTTGAGTAACGTAACCACGCAACCCGTGTCCTCCGGCGCCCTCTAGAGGACGCGGCCGACCTGGAGAGCATTGAGAAGGTGGCCAACGAGGTGCTGGCCATGCAGATGCCCACCACCCCTGCCCTGCTGCAGAACCTGACGGAGGAGATCCGGGAGCGCGTGGGAGACCTGGGTCACGTGGAGAGCATACTCAACCAGAGTGCCGAAGACATCCAGAAGGCGGAGAACCTTCTGGAAGAAGCCC
Organism: Bathygadus melanobranchus; assembly: GCA_900302375.1. NCBI lineage: Eukaryota > Metazoa > Chordata > Actinopteri > Gadiformes > Macrouridae > Bathygadus > Bathygadus melanobranchus. Next base: position 13,524 of record OMKP01055921.1, on the reverse strand, counting down.
GGCGAGCCAGGTATAAAACACCATGGCAGGAGTGCCCTAGGCTGGGTAAATGTGTTGTTTATAAAGAGTGAAGAATACTTTGCTATTTTGAGCCAACCCCCCTGGTGGTGATAACAAGCATGACATAGAGGTATACTTTAGTGCATGGGGTGACGGGAGATTTGCGATTCATAATTCTCACGTGTGTGTGTGTGTGTGTGTGTGTGTGTGGCAGCAAAGAGGCGTCTGACGTGCGAGACTCGGCAGTGCTGGTGAAGGAGGCCCTGGAGGAGGCTGAGAGGGCGCAGGCCGCGGCCAGCCAGGCCATCCGGCAGGCCAACTCGGACATCCAGGACACCAACAAGCTGCTCTCCTCTGTAAGAACCATGCCATCAACTCTCACAGAGAATTCTGAGAGTACTTCAATACTTCACTTTTTGTGGGTGAAAAGGGTTCGAACTCCATGTCATACACTCATAGGCATCCTTTTTTATATGTTTTTCTTTGTTTATCCTTCATCAAGATGCCTACCCCCCTATCTGCTCATTGTTCAAATGTATTAAAACATGTTTTCAATGTCAAGTTGCTTTGGATGAAAGAGTCAACCGATTTCTGAACCGACTGAAGAGTCAACCGATTTCTCGTGTCGGGCCGGACTCTTCCCACTGAGCAATTTAAACCTATATCTTGTCGTTTGTGTGCAGGTGGAGTCGGAGGCGTCCGATTCTGAGTTCAGGCTCAACAATGCCACCCAGAGGCTGCAGGTGTTAGAGCGAGACGTCACGCTCCTCCGAGACCAGGTCCAGAACACCAGCCTGAGTGTGGAGCAGACGCAGAAAGACGCCCACAGCATCAACCAGGTCGCCGAGAAAGTCAAAAAGGTCAGCAGAGTGTATATTATGTGGCAAGAGACGACCTCTACAGGCCACTACGTGCCATGATGTTTTGTTTAAACTGCAATGGTGTTATTATATATGTTAGTATTATTATTGATTTTTACGGAGGAATGTGGACCGTACACACACTTCATCCATGGATGTGTTTGTTGCATTCTCTCTACTTCCCCATCATCTCCCCACAAAGAAAGAATTATCCTCTGGCCTTTTTAATATCTTGAATTACTTGTGGCTGTGTCTATGAAGAATTACCCACATGTTTTTGAGTGGGCTTTGGGATGTGTTTTGTAAGCAATCAGCATTGTAAGCAATGCTGTATGTGCATTGTGCATTTATGTATTTTTACTTGCATAATCCACACAACTAAAAATATACTTTGTGTGTGCGTGTGTGTGTGTGTGTGTGTGTGTGTGTGTGTGTGTGTGTGTTTATGTCTGTCTTCATATGTAGAGCCTCGACACGGAGCTGAAGGATAAATTCACCATGGTGGAGGGGTTGATCTCAGAGAAGGGAGAGGGCGTGGCTAAGGCCAAGAAGAGGGCGGAGCTTCTGCAGCAGGAAGCCAAAGAGCTGCTACTACAGGCTAGCGACAAGCTACAGCTTCTGAAAGGTATGATAGCACATGGTAGTACATCTGTCTATCCAAAGGCCATTCTGACAAACGTTACTGTGTTAACAATATGCACGCCGATAATGTGTTGAACGTAACCCTGTTAACGTTGTGGATGCAGACCTGGAGAAGACATACGACGACAACCAGAGAACTTTGGAGGAGAAGGCCAACCAAATGGTGGAGCTCGAGAAAGCCGTCAAAGAGCTTCTGGACGACATCAGCCACAAAGTCACCGTTTACAGCACCTGTCTCTTCTAGGAACCTGGGGGGAGAGACACAGCTTCTCACATGACACGCCGACAGCCACTACACTCTAGACCTCGTTTGCGTGTTACCTGCCATCTGCATGTTAACGCCATGCTCTGCTGGTCTTTAGCTCACCTATGGAAAACTGCTGCTGTGCTGTATTGCAGACAGTGGAGCAAATAGCATGGACATCATTTTCTACAGAACCATTGATATGCTACACTATGACTTAATAGTATGTTCAGCCATATGTTCCACTGACCTATACATGTACTTATTAAGTACCATTTGGTTATTTGTTAATGAACCAATTTTTTTCAGTACATAAATGTTTGATTGTAACCTGTAGATGGCAGCAAAATCCCAAATGTGGTTCACAGCGTAGATACCCTTTAACCCTGAGTTAACCATGCCAAGTTTAGCTGTTTCAAACTCTGCTTAACACACCAAGGGTGCTCTGATGGCCTCGTTTTGCTTGTTCAAAGAGCTACATTAGCCTCCATAGTGCCTGTCTTGTTCCAACACATACCTCACAGATGCAACCTATGACCTTTTGAAGCAATGTGTGACCTATCACCTGAAGTGTCACTATAAACGCTGACATTTTAAATAAGCTTACTAATTACAATAGACCAAACAAAGGCTACAAAAGAATTGTACGTTTCATTCATGGTCATGTTTATGTTAAAACGATGGGTTTTACCATGCTGTTTGACAGGACTTTTTTACAATCTACAAAGCAAGCTTTGTAGCACAAGTGAGAATATCGTTGATCAGTGTGTGAGGAACAGGGCTGTTAACCCCAGGTTAAATCAAAAGAACGTGAGACGCTCCCTTAAAACCACCACATTATAAGCACCTAAATATGTTCATTTAAAACCAAAACATGAGAATTCGGCGTCACTATGGCGCTGTTAAGAGTGCAGCACAAAACACAAATTTCAAATCAATCGTATTTCGTCCATGGCTGACCTTGCGTAGCTGGGGAATCGATAGAAAGATATTAGCCAGCTAGCTCTCAAAAAGAGCTGATTGAGATGAGATTAAATAAAGACTCACTCAAATGGATGTGAAATAACACAAAAAAAACAAATGAATCAAGATGTGTTGAAAGCAAAGCAAGAAAAGAATAACGATGGTCGTTCCGCTCGTCGACGAATGTAATTTGGAATTGAATTTGTTTAGGCTTGACCAAAGTTTTGAAAAGGTTGAAAATGAATGTTTAACCGTGAGACTGCAAAGTATTCCTCTGAACTTGTTCTATTGTATTGTTTACAGTACTCTATGACCAAGTTACCTGTGAGAATTATTTTTTACACCCATTCAATTTTTTTAATAAAATACCCCACTGAAATGAATTGCGTTGTGAGTGGTACGAGGGAAGGATTGGTGCAAAATGAATCGGCCAAGGCTATCACAGCCTAAGATGTTCTGGCCCGGATAACGCAGATAAATACAGTGGAGTGTGGGGGAGAATCATCTCCAGTAGTGATTAAAATACAAAGACAGACAGACAATGAGGGCAGGGATAGTCTAGTGGTTTGGGTGTTTTGACTCCCAACCAAACGGTTGGCTGGCTTTGAACTCGATGTCTGCAGTTTAGCTGGCATCCTTGAGCAAGACGCCCTAACACCTACCTATTCTGTCACTTTGGATAAGCATCTCCAAATAGTAATAAATAGAATATAAAATAATAGAATATATAGTAGACTAATAATAGTAGGCCTCAGTAGTGTTATGCCGATCTGGAAAATGTTTTTTCTGCACATTTTAAAATACATGGCAGTAGATAAAGCTGACATTTTATACCAGAGGGAATAAAATGTCACACACGTATTTGCTCGGTATGACCGGTAGGTGTCAGCAAATACATGTTATAGTTTTAACTAAATAAACAAACGATATCTTATCAGCGTAGCATGCATAACTTCAACTAAACCTAATATTTACCATCGTATCAGCTGTTATTTGTTGTGATTTCAATTGTATGCAACAAGACTGAACATAAGCATTATGTTTTCCGTGAAATGTACCGGATGTTGTTACTGTAGTTCTGCTGCTGGCTTCAGCCGCCCTTACTATAGCAACATCCGGGTTTGAAGTTTGACATTTCTGGGGGTGCAGAAGCAAGCGGACAGGGGTCTCCGCTGTAGAGTTGTTTCACAGCCCGATCCGTCCGTACTATCACAGTAAAGGAACACCATGGTGTCCACGGTGCTGAACACCGATGTGGAGCAGGTAAGGGCGGTCTGCAGCAGGACAGCACAGTGCATAGGTCACACTGCAGCTGACTCAATGATTACACATGATCACATGTTTCCTCTGCAGAAAGATTCGGCGCATTCGGTGGTTATCGCCGTCGTGTCTCATGCTGTGTTCGAGTCGGGAGCCGCCGGAGGAGACGCACCGACAGCGGCACCCTACGGCAAGGGAGTTGCGTTCCCTTTCATGCAGGTGAGTCTTTCATCCAACTCTAGGCCCTAATTAGAAAGTTGACACAACTCTGTGAAACTTCATAATGAAGCAGCATGAAAGAGATGAATGCATGTTGAATGACGAGGACTAATGCTCTATAAGTATAGTGCCTCAGGACACATCTAATGTTTGTAGTATTATTATTATTATTATTATTATATCATTTAATGGAATTATTGTAGTGTTAACTACATAAAACTGGTTAAATATCTGTTTTGCTACTCAGGCTGCTAAACGAGTAAACGAACGACTTCTAGGGAAAAATCCATCCGAGACGCTGCTGTTTGACATCATTCTGGTTTCAACAGAAGAAAGCGAGGAGCATAAAACACGCGTCTTGCTCAGCTTAAAACATTACGGTGAGCCACCACACTGATTCTGAAATAATCATTTTAATAAGCTTTTCCAGCAGCAACACAAATTTGAATATATTTTATCTATTATTATGATTGAAATAAACCCACTTCTCCCCGCATCATTCAAGAACCCACCCTGTCCTCTATGTAGTGTATTTATGTACATGCTGGTGAATGTAGATGTTTCCCATCGTTTTAACCGTGCCTGTCTCAGAGACAGGATCTTGTCTGACGCTGTGTGTCTCCATTGCCTCTGATTAGCGCTGGACATCCGCAGACTATGTTTCTGCGCTGGAGAGGATTTGGTGGAGGGATTGCGATCAAACAACGTCAAGCTTTTTCTGTCGACGGACTCCAATGACATTTGGAGGGCCTCACAAGAAGGTTTGGTTTACTTCTGTAGTCATACATTTAATTTCTGGAGATTATTAGATAATTTAGACAATACGGTTGTTTGTCATTTAGATAAAACCATGCATTTTATTTACCACTTTGCTGTGGTGTGCAGGCATCGCAGCAGCTCAGCTCGTCCAGCAGACGGCGCTACACTCCACCGAGCAGCTCCGAGTTGGTTTCTGTGGCAACGCGGATGGCTTTCCGGACAACTGCACAGCCAGGCTGAACCCGGAGGACGTCGCAGATCCTCAAGTACGATGCCTGGCACCAGGGCAGGTGACAACATATTTATGGAGGGTGTCTGTGTGTGGAGGGTGGGTAAGGTAGTTGTTACTAGGTGGCAAGGTCAGGGCATGCTCACTGTATCGACTTATTCTAGTGTTGGACATTGCTTGGTCCCAGTTAAGACCCCCAGAGACCTCTGTACATGTTGATATGACTAATTCTCTAAAATAAAAACTGTAAACAATGTAATGATCTTTCTTTCTTTCTTCCCTTACCCCCAGGAGCCCCTCAGGGAGTTCAGTACTCTGGTGGGCAGGATGAGGCAGAGGTTTGGGCTGGACGACAGCCCTCTCACCACCAGCCTGATCACCGAGATAGGAACCAGGGACACGTGTCTTCAGGCCCTGAAGACGCTGCGTTCCTGGGGCCTGGCTGTGGACGAGGCATACTGCCTGGTGGGGGCCCTCAGGGACCCCATCCTCTCCCTGGTCAAACCTCACATCATCGTCACGGTCAGTCCACAGCCTGTCCATGCTCCCTGACCACATTGTTGTCATGCTGGGGTTTTGTTCTGTTACATGACTGGTGGTCAAATTAATATGCGGAATATATAAACATTTTTTTGAAAAATTCACCCTGGTGCCGGGCCTGCCCCACGCCAAAAGAAACACTTTCAGCTCCACCCACGGTGTACGAGTCCTCACTGTTTAACAGGGGAGCTCCGCCCGCTGTGCGCTTTGGTGTGTTTAAGCCTCAATCGCATGTTTACTGTACGCTAGCGTCTAGCGGCTAGCCCATCTAGGGACTAGCCCCATCGCAGCGCTGTAGCAAATGCTATACTGCTCTCGTGCGGAAGGCGTGAAGAAAACCATGACCCGTCCCTACTTTAAACATATAGATTGACTGCGGTAACGGTGTGTAGGCTACTTGTGTTGTGAGCCACGTTTTGAACACGTGCTTCTTTAATGTGATGGCTCTTTTTATTACCTGTTATTGATTTCAGATACAAAGTGTATTTATTTGCCCGGTGTACTTCCTGGAAATATTTAGTACTGTGTTTATTACTGTGCCTTAGCCTCATGGTTTCTTTTCTTTTCTTCTAAAGAGATTTTTGTGTGTCTTTCATCCTTTTAAGGGAGATTCAGAGTTTGGTTTATGTTTTAAAAGACACGTTCAAAGCAAGGAGGACTACATTGTGATATTTTATTCTGTGGGTTTAATTAAGAACATTTTAAAGGGAAGTGCTTGGAAAAAATGTGGCATGTGGCTGTGTGTCTCACTTTGTTGACCGACTCGGTAAGACAAGTGTAAGACGACAGTAGGACGTAAGACGTGAGGGGAAACTGTGGGTAGAAGAGTGCCTTTCATGTTTTCGCTGGTTTCATTCATTCTCTGGCTACATAAAAGAACATGCATCTATTTTTAAATCTTAATGTGCCTCATGTATGTCTCAAAGACAATAAACAACCAATACATAATAATTTGCCTTCATGAGTTGTTCTTGAGAAAGCAAATATTAACAGGGGAGATCAGTGGCTGTGTGTTATATAACGAGCAATTACAATTAGAATGTTGAAACAGAGCAATCTTTAGCCATGTGGGTGTGGCCACAACGTCCTGGCCACAACAGCTGTCATGGTTCCACTGTTGCTATGGAAATGTGCAGTATTGCTCAGTATGGAACAACTGTATGGAAGGCTTCTCCGTCAATCATGGCATTTCATTAGACTGTCCAGGTAAGACCCTGCCTATACTGATAGAATGTATACTGTCTATATTGTGTCTTGGAAAACCAAAACACAACCAGTGCTTCTCCCATGTATAGTACTGTGTTTAATCTCTGGTCTGGAGGACAGTCACACAAGTTCTCTCAAGGTTACTAGTTACCTTGTAAATAATACAGTCCTGTTTAGTGACGACCATATGATGAGAGAATGAGTTTCGCATCAGCGATATCTTAATCAATGTGAGTTACAAAGTCCATTTCTGTCATAATTTATAGCTCTTATCTTGTCATTCCTCAAACAAAAATCCTTTTATTGCCTGCAGTATTTCCTTGACCTTTTCTAATTTGCATTTAGTGAGAGGAAAGTATTGAACAAGCAAACTCACCATGCATTCCTCCTTCGTGAATACAAGCAGGGGCGCTGTAACCTGCCAGTGGCCCCTAGGGGCTGGCTGTGGTCCAAAAAGGGCCCCTATAAATCCTACCGCAGGACAGCAACTCGGGAGATCCCCCTCGAGTCTCGGGGGGACCCCAAGCCCTTGCCTTGCCTTGCCTGTCCTCCTGTTTCACCTGACAAGTTAAGTAAGTGATAGACAAAACACATTTCAAGTTATGAAATACAATTCTATAATCGTAAATAATCTATTTATTTAGTCGCCAGCTGTCGTCCATATTCATTTGCATTTTTTTCTTATAGCAAAATAAAAATTAAGCGCAAACAAAAGCAAGGCTGCATGAATATTTAGTCTCGTTTCTGCTCTCCTGATTCATTCAGTCAGTTTGTTATTACTATAGGCTATATCAGCAGCTGACAGCAGTTTCCCTAAAACCTTGAGTACATTGCAGTCTCTCAACACACATTACGTATTCACATAAAATAGACCTGATTTACATTTAAAAAAAAATGTCTTACACACCCATTATGTAAAAATGAAGGTATAATGCAGGAGGAATAGGTAGAGTGTGACACATGAGCCGTGTAAGCAGAACACATGTTAAAAGTAATTTGAAGCCTTTGCACACGCTTCAACTAACAGGACATTATGATTGCTAACACATTTCTTTAAAACCCTTTTCCTGTTAGGATGTTCGCAGTTCAACGTCATGGGGTGCTACAAGAGTTGCCAAACATTTACACCAAATCACAGGGGCCGCACTAAACAAAGGTGACACAAATGCTGCTTGTGATTGGTTCGGATTGGTGACAAGGGATGTCACATGCCTTAGTCATTGGGTTGTCACAGCTGGTTGATTTTAGTGTGTGATTCACCTTAAAATGGGCAACAGTGGAATTACAAATAGAACCAGTTACCAGTTCTACAATTTCTTACACATCTGATGTGATGGATTCATTATATTCTGAATCCAAAGCCTTGACCTCCACGCCACTGTCCTCATCTATATCACTAAACATAACCTTCCGTCCTGACATTCCGTCATCGTTTCCGCTGGAGGACAACGTCTCCTCGTCTTCCTCGGCGTCCTGCTCCGTGTTATCTGGGATGATGCGCACATCCTCCTTGGCGTCCGGCACAATGTCCTCCTTGAACCAAACGGACTTGTAGCCGTCCTCCGTACGCCTCTCCTTGGTCAGGATGGGCTTCACCTCCTTCTCACTATCTGCTTTGTCAGCCTCTTCTTCAGGCAAGTCGGCCAAAAGGGTAGCTGTAGACTTCAGAATGGTGTTTTCCATGGCAGCTTTTCTGGACATTGCGTCCACAGGCTCCACACTCATCTTGCGGCTGAACTCCATGGGACCCCCCGACCCTGTGCTGTCAGCGTCTTCATTGTTCTTGAAGGCTTCGTTGGTGTACTGGACGCCGTCCTTCAAACCCCCCGGACCCCGACCAAGCTGGAGAGGCGAGTGCAAAATAGTTTAGAGGGCCCCTATTTTAGTGAGATTAGCCATTACAAGCTGTTTCAAAATGTGACTACCATCTAGTGACATCACAAGTGGGTCCACTCAGATGTATAATGACTAGATCACTCTGCCATCCTACCCAGTGGACTGTACCAACTGGTAGGCTTAGCTGTCCATCATACATCTGGGTAGACATGCCCACTTGTGAAAAGAAAAGACTCTAGAAAAGAGTTTAGATACAATTCAGAATACAATGTGTTTTCTTCTGTCAAATATAACAAGGAGGATGTCAGTGAGTATTGTTTTTATACTTCAGACATACTGAATTGCTGAAAGCATACCCTGTATTTGCAGCCATGTACAAACTTTGTTAAAACCATGGGGAATAAACAATAATAGCAATATGTCAAAATGACATTAGCGTGGTCCTTCAAAGTGTTGTATAACGTATTTGCATAAGACTCGTTTGCAGATATGACAGAACTCACCGCACTTCGGAAAACGCTGGCTTCGGAGAGTTTCCCCCAGGCTGCTTTTCCCTTCTGGATACGATAGACCAAGAATCCAATGATTCCCAGAGTTACGAACAATAACACAGCCAGTGTGGCTCCGACGGCTGCCATGTCTGTTGAACTGTATCCACCCGATCCACCTGCTTGTTTGAAAAGCAACCAAAGGAGCTCCTAATGAGAGGTTTTTTCTCAGGAAACCACCTGGATTGGAATTGCTACAATGGGTTGGAACTAGAGATTGAAAAAACACCAGCATGGCGTTACTTTTTGTGTCTTAGATCATTCCTGAATTTGATTAGCGTGAGATGCAAATAGTCGATTTTTCCTCCCTGTCAGTTGGGCTACCTGTGTGAGGATGTGTTGCGCTGTCAGTAGGAACAGTGCTGTCAAGGGTAGACCCACTGGGACTAGAAGTAGGAACGCTTGTCATACTGGAATCAGTGGTTGGAACATCTGTCCCATTGGTTTGAGGTGTGGAGTTAGTGGTCGGAGCCACGCTAGTGGTGGGAAGCCCTGCAGGAGAGCAAATTGTTTTTATCTCAATAGTCTGTAATTATTCCCTTGCTTGTATTTATTTCTGGTCTTGCCGACACCAACAAGCCCTCAAATTCATAAAATGTCCTACGTTTGTGTGCCAAAAGACACCAACAACATGGATTCAATTAATTCCAGCATACCATGGGTAATAAACTTTGACCTAGGCAGGCATGTGCAGTAGGAGGTGGCTAAATCGTCGGTGATTTGCCATAACGATGCTGTGAAGATATTCTCCAAAATGTCTGATGCACTCTTATTGCCGCACTATATCCCATGATGCATAGCGTTTTTCATTGTCATAAGATTCATCCAATAGAGATGTCCGGCACATAGGGGTTCTTTATGAATAAGTCCATGAATTTCTATACACGGGTCTGGGCGGGGGGTGACATCTAACATGTGCCGGCTTGTTCACGCAACCATATCATGCTTCCATGAATTGGCCAACATTTGAGGGTCTCTGTGAGGGTCTGTATTGTCGGACCAGAACGCACAAATGCACCTCAAATGCGTCCATCTTGAGTTACAAACAATAACACGAGGGTAGTAAGTATAAATGCGACACGTGACGTCATTTGCAACCCTTCAATCACATCCATGATTTGGACGCATAGTTCCTGCACTCTGCTCGTGGAGCTTCACAATTTCAGAAGTGTCTTTGCCCATAGATGTCCATGGCCCACTTTTGAATGATGCCTAACCACTGAATGTATTCATGTTGTTCCATGCACTCGTTTTTAACTTTAGCACCACCTGGCCTCTCCATAGGCCTGGTGTAAGCATTGTGGAGCATTTGAGATCATTTGGAACAACATCAGTCATATGCTTGTATTGATTGCTTGCAAAGTCGTCAATAGCAGAGCAATTAATGAAACTTGAGCAGAGCATATCACACCAAACACACCCAAAGTAAGACATTCATTTGGGTTCTCTCCATGTCTCCAAGGCACCTTTCAGCAAGCAGCGTTTATCATCAGATTAGGAATTCGGTGGCTGAATCTAAGATGGATCCTCAACTGTCCTACCTGATGTGACTTCTACCTCCACTGCTGCTGTTGTTACATCCCCAATGTCAGGGTCTGTTGCTTGCACCTAGTAATGTACAGGCCAGGTATTACAATCACACAAACACAGTGCAATAGGTCCCTTTGAGTCATTAATATAGTTCATGGTCTGGATTAGTCTGGACTCACCTGTAGTGAAACAGCACCCAGTGGAGAGTCCTTCATCATGAATAAGTAACCCCCTTTTAATGTGAAATTACTGGTTCCAAGGATTGTATACTGGATCTTAGGATTCACACCCTGCATTAAAAGAAATGGACAGAGAGAGTCAGGGCTGTGGAGCTAATGGCCAAAAAGATGGATGGTGTCTTATTGTGTTCCACAGGGAACACCAGAGATAATTCAGAATCATAAACAAACAAAAACGAATGTTAAGCTTCAGTTTTGCTCTATTTTACCTCAGCAAAGTCTGCATCCGTGGCCCGGATCATCAGGGGCGTATTGTCATTTAGGTCCACAACCATGGAGCCCAAGCCAGACACAATGCCACTGTATTGCTCCCTCTCGAATACCGGAGGGTGCAGACTCTTAGGCACAACCTGGATTGTGACTGTTGTTGTGGATAATTGGAACATATTGATGGTTTGTGTAGCCTGGAAATGAAGAACACATCAGGGTTTGGCTGGTTGTTCACATTGCCAACGTTACAAAATGAAAGTGTAGCTAAATGTTTACGTTGAGGCTAGGCTATGAATTGAAGTAAAGGCACCCTCATTCGCTCTATTTCACCAGGGTACCGAGCCCCGTCTGTGCCCTGTATGAACCTATGAACACACTACAGGCTTATATCGATCACCACGGTACTAGTAATACCTAACCATGTAAAACGATGTACCTAAAGCCAATAATCTGACATGACGTCTAACCCTAAACCCTGAAAGAACACAGTAATTCAAGCTTGCAATATACAACAGTGCAGGCACACGCTCACGCACACACACACACACACACACACACAATGATGTCTATTATCGTCTAGGGTACAGTATGTCAAATTACACACACTTTTCCCCCAATTGGAAAAATACACTTTTAGCGGTCAGATTTTAAGTCTCTCTTCTTTTACCAGCACAGTAAGGACGATTGTGCCGAGGACATCCGCTGGTCGGGTCAGTGAAATGTTTCCACTGTTTGCATTGATTTGAAACAGATCGTCTGGGATAGCTGGAAAATAGGCACAGGAAAGCAGCTGTCAAAACAGTTGCCAACTATTAACACACAATTGCAAAAAGTTGTGTGCAAAAAAACTCTACAGGGTGAAAGGGAGATGTTTGCCATTTAATAATCTCACAAATCTGATTAGAAAGTACATTTTCTGTGAGTGTGTGTAGCAGACACTACTGTTCTTCATGATTTGCATGCCATTGTGCGTGATGTGCATAATTCATGTTACGAAACCTGTTGTCCAGACACCTCACCGTTTATAAATGAGTATGTAATTGGATAATTTAATCCATTATCGCCATCCACTGCATAAAGTGGCCCTGGTTTCAAACGTATGGGACCCTCCTGTAAAAAGACGCTATAATCACACATTGATCTGAATGTTTCTCGTAGGCTAAGCTACACCCAGCAACCAACTCCATATTCAGATTATTTAACCTAATCAGTCATAGCAGAATTGAACTCTTATTCAAGTGTTGTTTTGCGTTTTCAATTTGCAATGGAAGTGAGCCTTGTACAAATTCATGGTTGATTTGAAAGGCAAAAACACCTTTTTTAAAATGTAAGTTTCACTAATGCAATGAAAATGACTTTGAATTTGAGTAATCTATAATCTATATATTTTTCTCTTTTCCCAGTGGTAGCCTACTTGGGGAAACATCAGTAAGGCCTATCTGCTATCTCCCATTGCTAGCCTGTAGATCTCTGTTTGGGTTAGCCTACCGGTAGCTCTGTGAGGCTCACACTGCCTGTGTAGCCAGCGATCTGGCAGATTTTAATCAGTCCAACGTTGACTGGAGTGCATGGCTGGAACCAGGGGGGTCTGTTGTCTTCGTCCGTGATTGTGACCATGATTGTGGTGGTTCCAGTCAAAGCAGTGAGGGGATCCTCTGTGTCCTTAAAAGAGTAACAAGATCAGAGAAAACTATGAGGAACGCAGTTGGTCTTTTCAGGGTTTCTCCAATATCAGGACACAAAGGGTGGTGTTGAATAAACTGGTTTATTGCAGAGTTTGTAGATGATTGTAGACTGATGATTGTACATTGTAGAGCAGGTGTTACTCGCATTCTACCACTCCCCTGAGTGTGTGTGGTGATGGCTGGCTTAACCTGTGTGCATTGATTAAGCAATGCATCACAGGTGTGCAGCCTCACCCAGCCCCAGACTCTAACTCGGGCCAGGTGAGGCTGCTTAAACCAGCCACCAACCACACACACTCATTGTTGGGGGCGATCTCCCATGGTACTGGAGGAAGTATCTATAGGGAAAGCTTGGCTGTCTTGGACTGTTGCCCCCCCCCCCACCATCTCCTTGAGTGTTTTCTAAGTTACAGATTCCCCTGACATCTGAGTGCAGAAGTTGAAGTGAGTGTAACAGAATCAGCAGTGATGTTTGGACCAAATAATGTCTCCTTTAAACAACAAACCTGAATATAACTGATTTGCCTCCCTTTTTGTAGCTTTATATACTTATA
>OMKP01055919.1:0-14079 GCA_900302375.1 Bathygadus melanobranchus | reverse complement strand
TTCTCATTGTAGTCATGCCATGTTAACTCATGTTAACACATAGGACTACTGGTATTGTGTCATGCCATGTTAACACACAGGTCTACTGGTATTGTGTCATGCCATGTTAACACACAGGCCTACTGGTATTGTGTCATGCCATGTTAACACACAGGTCTACTGGTATTGTATCATGCCATGTTAACACACAGGTCTACTGGTATTGTGTCATGCCATGTTAACACACAGGTCTACTGGTATTGTATCATGCCATGTTAACACACAGGTCTACTGGTATTGTATCATGCCATGTTAACACACAGGCCTACTGGTATTGTGTCATGCCATGTTAAGTAATTGGCAGATTTTTCTTGCAAAGTATGTATAAAACCGCAGGATGAAAATTGTAATGTGCAGTTATTGTTAAGAGTACGGTGGTAAGACTCGGATGTTTTAGCTACTGGAGGATGTTGCATAACCGTAAATAGTGTGGAATAAGTAAGTAAGTCGCTTTGGATAAAAGCGTCTGCCAAATGCTCTAAATGTAAATATAATGTAAATGAATGCACAAGGACTGCGCCACACTTGCCAGTAGGAGTGGCACACATGTGCTGGACAACACACAAGACACAACACACAAGACACAAGACAGACACAACACATGTTTAGACGTCTCTGTTCTGCTCTCTAGTCGGGAGATGGTAGTGCTGTATAGCAGAAAAGTCAAATAAGACCTAATTCTCAGCCCACACACACACACACTTATCTCCTACCTGGGAAAGGGCTGAGGCGTTGATACATCTATCCTCTAGCTCGTAATCACTTGACTCCTGGATATGATTATTTATGAGGGACAACCCACTGGTGGATACATTTTTTTAATTTGCCATATAATTGTGTTTGCAGTCCAAACTGGTTGCCAGCTAGATTAAATTTGAAAGTCAAATGGTTTTGTTGCGTAAGGTAGGAGAAGTAAAATGAGTGTTTACAGTTTAGCGGAGAGGGACTTTGAGACTGTTTGTCAATGCTAAAGACTTCTTGAACTTTTAATGAAAACGCATGTTGCAATCCATGTGATTGGCAGGTAGTTTGTTGGTTATTGCCTGCCCTGGGAAGATTAAAGGTGTATTGTGTCTATTAGAGACAGCCTGTTTGTCTTCTTGACCACACAATGAGGCACACTGAGTAATGGGCCCAAGGTAAATTAGTCTGTTTGATTAACTCTCCAATATACATCTTGTCCCCACAAATTGTGTCGTACTTTGCTCTAATACAGTCTCTAAAGAGCTTATGTGAATATAGTTTGTGGTGAGAATTCAGCTATGAGCCTGTGATGATCCAGCTTGCTGGGAAAAGGGAAAAGGCCCGTACCGAACATGCCAGTTCAGAAATGCAGTTAATGATTCGGAAGGCAAACTCATTTAGTAGCATCTGTGACATCAATGCTTAATGATGATTACACTATCACTCCTGGCTCCTACCACAGGCCTCAGAACTTTAGCACAGTGGAGAATGATCTTTGGAAAATATCAAAATAGATTAGCTATAGAAATATATCAACCATGTTTCTTCCTGTTGGAGTCCATCTGTGGAGAGATCATCCACCAAATTTTTTGTTGTAATTTCTAATTAAATCAATCAAAAATGAGAAATTGAAAAACTCAACCACAGCAAAACAGTATCACATTACTCATGCTGTCTGGTAATCACTCCTATGTCAGTAGGTCCCAAATGTTTATAAAACCACTCACCTAGTCACTTACATTCACTCTTCTAGGCCCACTATTAAATTGTGTTCACATTGTTGCTATGAATGTCTTGAAAAAAAAAAAAAAGATTATTCTTTCCATCTCACTTGGTGTTAAATGATCCAAAGTTGTTGATTTATTAATATGATTTATCAATATGTAAAATGCTTCTGCAAAATGAAATTACCCTGAAAGATGTAACAGCCGGCATCATAGTACAAAAAACCCTAATTTCAGTGTTTTGGTTTTGTACTAATACAATAATAACTTCCTTAAGACAAACACACCTCAATGGAACCCATTGTCAAGTCCAGTCAAATGTATTTTTAAAGCACATTTAAAAACTGTAGCAGTTCTGGTGCTACCGGGTGGGTTCTCTCAAGGATGACAGGTTTGACACTTATTCCCTTTATTAGGTTGGATTCCCAAACAGTCCGATGCCTCGCACCGTAGTCTCACACATTAGAAATCACTGTCCAAGTGTCATCACATAAAGCGCTGATCAATCGGTATATATATAGCCGTTTTAGCGCCCGGTCTCACTGTGGGGAAGAGCAAAGCACATGTCACTATAAATAGACATTCGTTCATTCATTATGCTCACCACCCACAGCTGTCGATCTCAGGAATTAGCCGCCCTGCCTCCCTCACACCACAAAAACAAATCACGTTGACCAAAGTGCTGTACAGCTCAGAGCAGGCAAGTAAAATCACAATAAGACTAAAAACAAAAACACCCACATGAGCATCAATACACACAGTGGATAGGTACAAATTGACAAATCATCGGCATAGGCACAAATCGAACCACATCAGGAGGATCCAAATAAAAGAATAAAAGTAGGTTTTAGCCTGGTTATGAGGTCCCTGGAGGCCTGCCCATTCAGGGCTTTAAAGACAGACAGGAGAACCTTCAAATCACTGGAAGCCAGTGAAGAGAGGCCAGAATAGGGCTAATATTGTCTCTCTTCCGGGTACCCGGAACATGAGCAAGGGTGACGGGCTTATCTCAATATACAGGGAATTGCAATAGGGAGGAAATTACAGATGCATGGATGACTTTCTCAAGATCATTGAACAAGAGAAAATACTTTTTTGGCAATAGTACGAAGATGAAAGAAACTGACTTTTACTACTGCATTGACCTGCTTTTCAAACTCAAAGGCGGAATCAAATATCTCACCAAGGTTTTTGACATAGGGTCTAACAAGGGTGGACAGGTTACCTAGGCTGTTGGTAATCAGTTTGATGGAGTCAGGGGGGGTGACTTGGACTACTTCAGACTTGCTTTCATTCAGCTGCAGGAAGTTTTGTGCCATACAACACTTGATTTTCTCAAGGCCATGAGACTGTTTAGATTACACTGGTCATTTGGTTTCAGGGGGAGATGAAGGTGTGTGTCATCTGCATAGCAATGGAAGGAAATGTATTTTTGAATGATTTGGCCAACGGGAAGCATGTAAATAGAGAACAGAATCGGACCTAGGATGGAGCCCTGTGGGACCCCGCAGGAGAGACCACCTGGGAGAGAGGAAGAATTACCTATGCTGACAGAGAAACTTCTATTACTGAGGTAGGATGTGAAGCAGGTCAAGGCACTACCACCAAAATCAACACCATACTTGAGGCGGTCAATTAAAATGTCATGGTCCACTGGTCCACATCGAACACTGGACTGAGCTCAAGAAGAATCAGGATACATTTACATTTAGGGCATTTAGCAGATGCTACACAAGATGCTACACAATGTACAAGTGGCGGGACGTACAAACATACAAGTAAGTGCTAGGGATTCTAGAGGTGATGTGATTCGAACCCGATAAACACGAGAATTCATTCATTATTAAAACCCTTCTTTATTAAAACCATTAACCCCCCCCGCCTGCTGTGACCGCTTATTTCTTTCAACAAACTAGTGGGAGTGCCACCATGGAAAACAAAATCCTGTGGAGAACCCTAGAAGATTCATTAAATATTATTATTATTAGGCCGACAACCAGTTAGTTTAAAGTCTGTCTCTGTCGCTCTTGCCCATTCTCAACCAATAGAATGCATATCAAACCATAGAAGTGCCTCTTGTATTTGACGTCATTTTGCATTTGTTGGTTAATAAAAATAAAATCATATTGCAAAGGGTTACCACAAACAGAGGCGGAAGACCTGCCAAAGCAGGGTGTGAAGGGTGGATATGCAGGAGGGAAAATAGGATGAAGTGGGAACGCATAAAACGCCCAAATCTGTGGGAGTGCTTGGTGCAAGAGAGCAAAAGCCCCACCCCTAAATAAAAAGTCTGCTAGCAGGTGTATAGAAGGCATTTTAAGAATGCTGATAGTGGGCTGGAACTAGCTCAGATGAGGGTGTTGGTGGTGGATTTTTAATTGAATAAAATGTGAAAATACATAATGTGGAGATTAATTACAGATCCTAACCAAACAAAATTATTGGCTTAGAATTCTGGCGGGTCTTTCTCCATCTGCATCACCGACCGCAAACCACCTAAAGGCTGTTAGTGAAACTACATGCTATTCTCTCTTCTGTATGAGCCTCACAAACACACGGTCATGGCTAACCCTAACCCTGGACATGAACACGTGGAGGACTTGAAACTCCACTTATAAAAGGTTGCGTTTGAACTCTGAATCCCTTTGTTCCCAAGCATTGTAATCTCACAACGGATGGATAATTATTAATGATGATTAATGATAATTATTGCTGCATTAATGTGTTCATCACTTTAATGTTGCAGCTGGTAAATGTGAGGCGTGATTTTTATGAATTTATTTATATTTGATATTTATTTGCATACTTTACATACTGCTGGGTAGCTTATCAATTTCCCCAATATAATAATGGTCAAACCCCATGCCCCAGCTTGAACACTTAGCTTAACTCAGGAGTCTTAGGAGTCACCTGGACTCCTGAATAGCTTCACCTCCTACCCACCTCTCCTCCCCATCCCATCCCCTCCTTGGTCCCTAGCGCTTCCATGTTTGTACATCCTGGCACTTTGTAGGATCCTGTATGCTGGTGTGTCTGTATCCTGGCTACCTGCTGTTGTACAGTAAGGGGTCAACCTAGCAATTGTAAGCTTAATCTTAAACTTGTTCTATTGACCTGGCAACCAGGAATGCTTGTAACTTGTTCTATTATAATTGTACTGTACCATCAGCGATATATTGTTGTTACCCTCTTTCGACAAATGTACTTTTTGTTGCTTTGGATGAAAGCATCTGCCAAATGCCAATTATATTTTGTATTATTAATGTTAATCTGAAAAGTTACTAAAGATGTCAGATAAATGTAGTGGAATAAAAAGTACAATATTTGCCTCTGAGCTGTAGTGGAGTAAAAGTATAAAGTAGCAGATAATAGAAACGCTCAAGTAAAGTACAAGTACCTCAAAATGTGTACTGAAGTACAGTGGAAAGTGCTTTGTCAAATTCTTCATTAAGAAAACGATTTATTCTCCTTGTCTTTGTGGTTTCTCTTCTTGTGATATTCTTCTTACTCTTCTCACTGATAACTGGCGTACACGGCTCACAGGAAGTAAGAAAATGGAAATTGCATTGCGGCAGTTGTCTCAAGATACTCCTGATACAATATTTACTTCCATAGGGGTACTGTGAAAGTGCTACTACTACTACACAATTAGAGTGGTATGTTATTCTACATGGTGTCAAAATACCGTAAGATTACGATATCTGTACTCCATTTGCATGTAGATGCATTTATCAAGCGCGACCAAAAAAAGTAGTGAAATACCACAGGATGTAACAGAGAGGAGGACAACTAATATCGCTTGAAGAGGCGCTGACTCATCAGAATGAACTTGTTGAAAATAGTGTTGTGGCGCCTGGGGGTAAGAAAAGTAAAAAAGTAAAGCAGAACTCTGCTGGGAGTGGAGAGCTAAGCACCAGCTACTAGAAGGTCAGAGGTCGTTGAGGCTTTGGCCTGGAGTTGTGCTAGTTAAAGCTCTTTAATAGCCTTTAATCCCAGCACACCATGCTTACATATAATGCCAGCCGCCACAAAGGAGCATTGCTCAGAAATAATTAGGTGTGTGTTGTTTGATGTTTATGTCCCAGTGTGTCATCATCTGATGGTAAAATGTGTTTTCTGACAAGGAGTTTGTTTTGAATAAAGAAGAGAATGGGAGAGCGATGCATATTTTAACCAGCCACCAATAACAAACTTAGTACAAGGGTATTTAATGTAAAAGAGGTGGTTGTGAATCTTACTATACTACTTCCATCCATACAAAGATTAGATGCCCATTGGAGTTACTGTTCAGCCTGAGGTGGCAGGCAGACGTCCAACTTGAAATGCAGGATCAGTAAATAACAATGTACTTGTGAACCTTGATACAATGAGGGGAGAACAGGCGATTGGTGTGAAAGATAGAGCAATGAACTGAGAAGTTGCAGAAGGATTGGTTAGGAGAGAGGTGAGACCAAAAGTGGACCCCTAGGATAATCTGATTATAAGAGGTGTAGGAAAAAGAGTGTACTTAGCATACTGCAATGGAAGGGACAGAGCATGTACATGTACATGCTTCAAAGCCTCGACAAAAATGTTTTTCCAAAAAGGTATGGCATTGATTATTAAGCTTAAATGTACAGTAGGCCTATTAGGCATAATAATCCATTCCATACATTGAAACGTTTTTTGGAGAAATGATTACCAAAGATTCAGGTTTTGAGTACTGACATTGTGGGTTTATCGTTTATCTAGCTCTTTTTTATGATGTCTGACTACCTTTTAGGAGGTAGATATATAAATAGGCATGTGGGCGTATTGTAAGTGCATTACACTCCTTTTAACTGAACATTCTGGTAGAGATAGCAAGAAGGTTACTGTGGCTCTCTTAACTTGGCCCCTCGGACTTGAGTTAGGCCTACACTCGATTTGATACATGTATTATTGTGTAGTTGGTGGAGCTCAAACGTGTGGTTGTTCACACTGTCACTGTCCATGCCTTCCTGTTAGCACATATGTTACACTAAAGATACATTTAGTGTATCTTTGAAAATGTTCCTTTATTCTTATTGAACTTTTTCCTTGTGGTGTGATACTGTACATCAGTATCACACCACAGTTCTGCATTATGTAGATTACATTTCTGTGACATCTAATCTTTAATAAATTACTGTGCACTGCCCATGCCCTGAATTGAACCACAAGGCTCGCAATTTACATAGAATAGTACTATGAAAATGTAATTAACTAAAGACTGCACGTAAGAAAGTACTCAGGAGAGCACTCTACTGAGCAACAACGTATAAGTCATTTAAAAGAAGTATAACTGAGGCCTACCACAAAGGTTGTTGTGAGCAAGATAATCTCTAAGAAGCCAAAGCCTCATCAGCCATCACATTGGAGTCTCATCTTTGACCAATAACAACAGGTTGATTCACTGTAAATTGATTGTTTTGTTTGGCCCACAAATTATGTTAGAAATACCGAAATGGCCTAGAATCACTCCCCATCTCTGCTTTACAGGCTTTGATGGTGTGTGTGTGTCTTGTGGTGGGTGGAGACTCTAATGTCCTATTTCCTTCCTTTAATTATATAGTACAAATGGCACTCATCATCCTGGAGGAAAGGCTATTACGCAGCAAAACAGGACATTTGAATTAAAGGAAACACATTATCAAAGTGAAAGACCCCTGGTGAATTGAATTGACTTAATTTGGTATAATTGCAGAGTTCATCAGCATGTTTAAATGAAAGCTTGCCTCACACACACAACAACAAAAGCAGCTCAGCTTTCTCACACTTTCTCACACAAAGCGCCTCCATGCTTTTCTAAGTGGGGTGTCCTCCATTTTTGAAAACATGTCTTTCTGTTCTTTTTCTCCTGTTAGTCTGTCCATCTGTACTGAAGATTCTCATGTCTACTGTCTTTGGTGGTCACCTTTTGAAAATGTATTCAGACTAATTGTTGATACCTCAGCAAATGTCTCAATCGAATATTTACAAAAAAGTCTGTCTGCTGAGGAGCCTCAGACTAGGCAGGTTTTGAAGACTAAGAGAGCATAGATGTATCCTTCGTTGGTCAAGATATCGCACAATCCTGTGCTCCACTGCTGCCACAAGAAGAAAAACAATGGTGACCAACAGCCCAGCGTTTGTGTACAAATATAAACTATACTAACTTTTTTAACCTCAGATTTTTTCTGCCAGTTTAGTCCATATAAAAAAAGCAGTTTGTAGTACGGTGGTAGTAACTAACGGACGTCAACTGCCTTGGAAGTCTGTCTCAATCCAGACTCCTTTTGTATGTTACTACAAGTAACATAGATAAACACTGCCTCCAAAGGATACCGCCTCACTAGACGGCAAGGCAGCAGGCAGCTGCCTTTCGTTTGGGACACAGCCCCTGTATTATATTGAGGAGGCCCTGGAACCTGCTGGCTGAACCAGGCTACTCTTAATACAGGTTATTTGAATGGACCATAAGAATGATAGTACATTTGAAAATGCCCATGAATTCATATCAAATTTGGCGAGTGTTGCTTTGACTTTGCGCTGTCTGGCCGTCTCTTCAGCTAGAACATAATGGCTGCCGCTGTATTTCATTAGTTTGGTGCATTTTAGTTTGTTGTGTCTGTGTTCCTGTGGCCATATTGTTCTTGTTGGGTTTATTTAGTTGATGGTTTTTAGTTACTGACCTTCATCAATACACACATCTGTACTGCAGCATATAATGCACAATTGGCACTATATTTTCTTTACTAGACATTGAAAAGGATGGCCCATTTGTGAGTTGCAGAGTCGAAAATGTGTTGTGGCACACAGATTTTGATGTGGTGCGTACAGCAGACTCTTATTGTAGATGGCTCCCTCGCTTTATATTGATGAGTAAAGTGGCTTATAGCAGGACTCCAGCAGGGCAGTGGGCATTTAGTACGTTCTTCTCTTCTTTCTCTCTTCCTTCTCCTGGAGGCACACATCCACGTCAGGCTGCCCCATGGAACCCACTGAGCAGAGAAACAAAACACTCTAGTCAGCTACACGCAGCCCCAGGCAGCCAACAGAAAGCCCACTGCGAATGGGTACTTATGAGCTTGGGCTGGGATGCATGCAAATGCATGTAAATATGGACAGTGGCCAAAAAGCCTGTTCTGGTCACATGTTTAAAGCACATTTAATGCAAAAAGAAACTTGATGCAACTGCACAATAGTTTAAATACACAGATATGCAATGAAATACATGCATAAAAATATCTAAACACAGAATGAATACATCATAATGCAATACAGCATATCAGTAATGCTGATAGTATGGGAACCCGGAAACTGCATCAACATTTAGATGTTATTCTTGGAAGAGTTGACCTATCAGAACAGTTAACACTAGGGCTGACCGGCTTTTGGCCGACTAAGGGTTGTGTTAGTCGAGTATGTAGCACTGTTGGTATTAATGGAAGCTAGGGCCAGGATCTTGGTACAGAGGAACAGCTTCTAACTAGAACTCAGGAATAACAGACCACAGACCAAGAGGTAAGTTTGAACTGCCGGCTTATTTATGTAAACAATTAGTAATAGACATACACATAAATTGGTACTAAATCACACATTTCACACCCAGAGGAATTTGAGTACCTTGAAGGCATTTAAATACCTTGAAACCATCCAAAATAAAACCCACATCTCTAATAAGAAAAATAAGTATTCATCCCTATTTGATCTCACTTTGGTTTGATTTAAACCTACTTGAGTTGAAGAGGTAATTTAAAAATGTCATCAACTTAAGTTCCATTAAATTCAGCGATATATTGTTGTCTCCCTCTTTCGACAAATGTGTTACTTTTTGTAAGTCGCTTTGGGTAAAAGCGTCTGCCAAATGCTCTAAATGTAAATGTAAATTGGTACTTAGTTTCTCTTAGCGTTGACTCAGCTCTAAGTTCTGACTTTATCTTAGTTAGTCCTATTTAATAGTTTAGTTCTACCTTCTTCTTAGTTTACTTAACCAGTACATACGTTTAGAATTTATAGCAACACAACCTATTTGCATTACCAATTCAGCACAAAATGAAAAATAAGATACACTTTAATCACTCTAAGCAGTTTAACTCTATGCAAGTCCCTGTGCATAGTATAGGTTACACTAACTTGGGTTCAGGTATCTGCAAAACTAGGCTCTGCAAATGAATCAGTGACAGCTGTGCTCAAGCTGAATTATAATAAGGATTGGACAATAGTCACTAAAGGGTTCCCAAGCTCAGGATATGTCAATCTTTTTGACTGTTCTCTTTGTCTTGGTGATCTTCTCACTGTACATTGTTTCACTTTCACTTTAGTAGGGCTGAGACCAAATATTTGGATATTCCTTCATTAGGTAGGTATTCAAATCTAAAATCAGGATTCGAATGCTTCGGGAGTTAGGGTTTGTTTATTCCTATGCATATTTTGGAACCGCGGGTAGAAGGTTAGGTTACATTTCATCCGAATAACCCAGTGATATCCCAGGGATAAAGGTAAAAAGTAAATGACAAGACTTATGGCGGTCCGTCACCCTCAATAGTGCCGGTGTGATCTCTCTTTGGGTGAACAGCGCTAGTCCTGCCGTGCGATCTCATCAACACTTTGCACAATGTTCAAACCGCCCTTTGCTTTGTGATAATTGAAGTGGGCTTACTCTCATACTGCCGATGAGTGCTTTTTGTGTTAATAACATTGTAGAAATGAAAAGAAAAAACGGTCAGTTGATAAAAATGCGATTCTGCAGCAGTGGTACCGGCTCCGACAGACAGATAAAGATACACACTATTAGTTGATTTATTTAGATTTTCTTCCTCTGTATATTCAAATATTTGTTCCCAACAAAGTAATGAATATTCCAAGCTTGAAATTTTGTATTTGGCAGCCAGCCCTACACTTCAGTCATTTCCTGCTTCATTTTCAATTTGACTTTTTCTACAGGTTCAGATTCACTACACCTCTCTGCACTCATATTCTGTTCCTCCCATAGGTTTGTCTGTTGTTTGTTCAGGTTCATCACTTGTGGCTATGTGTTCCACTTGGGGTGAGTACTCTTTCCGGTAATGTAGGGTTTCAGCAGATTTCTGAACAGGTTTGCTCAACAGAAGAATAGGACTGCTTCCCTTGGAGGTAAAATCATTTCAGATTCCCGAGTGGACATCGTGGTTCTCAAGATTGGAGGTTGGAAGGAATATGATGGTCATCCTCTTCTTCAGAGTTAAACTCTGGCTCATCAGGATCAAGGCCTGGATGCTGCCATGTGTTCGCCTTCAAAGTTTGTTTGACACAGCAGGACATTCCTCTTCAAGAGCTGGTAAGAACCCACATGGTAACAAGAGATCTCTGTGCAAGGTTGTAAGGGGTCTATCTTTGTTCTCTGGCTTGACTGTGTAAACTGGAATATCTCCTTTCCACTAGTACACGATCACCAACATCCAAGGGGGATTCAGTGACATGTTTGTTAAACCGGATTTTGTTGTTTTCAGCGGTTTTGGCAGCATTTTTAGTAGCCAGTTAAGTCTCTTGAAGATTGATTTTCAGAGCTTGGACATACTGGGAATTAGATTTTTGATGGCTATGGTTCAATGAGTCATTAAAGGCACGATCAATAGGCAACCGATGAACTCGTATGGTGCGAAACCTGTTGTTTCGTGTCTCATGCAGTTACATGCATTTATTAATAGCTTCAACAAATCTCCTCAGTGATTTTTTTCCTTTGGTTTTCCAAGCATATTGAGAAGTGTCCTATTAAACCTTTCTAAATGGTTTCCACTTGGATAGTATGGTGTGGTATATACTGTATTTATGTTTGTACGTCCTGGCACTTAAATATAGTACTCCTGTTTATGGCTCCAACACCATAATCAAGTTTGCAGATGACACCACGGTGGTAGGTCTGATCAGAAATGACGACGAGAGGGCCTAAAGGGATGAGGTACAGCATCTGGCTTCATGGTGTGCAGACAACAACTTGGCGCTTAACACCAAGAAGACGAAGGAGATCATTGTGGATTTCAGGCTGGCTAGGAGCCATGCACATACCAGCTTCAAGTTCCTTGGCATCCATATCTATGATGATCTCTCCTGAACTCCTCCATCCTGGTCAAAAAGGTGCAACAGAGTCTTTACTTCCTACGGAGCCTTAAGAAAGCTCTCCTATGTCCCAGGATCCTGGTGGACTTCTGCCGCTGTACCATTGAGAGCATAATCACAAACTGCATCTCAGTGTGGTATGGTGACTGCTCCGCATCAGACCGTAAATCACTTCAGCGAGTGGTGAAAACCACCCAACGGATCACCGGCACCCACTTACCCACCATCGAGAACATTTATCATAAGCGATAAGGCTGGATGAGAAACATCATTAAGGGATGCCTCCCACCCTGACCATAGACTTTTCACCCTCCTCATTTCTGGCAGGCGTTACAGGAGACCCCATTCCGGCACCAGCAGGCTCAGGAAGAGCTTCTTTCCTGAGGCTGTGACCCTGCTGAACTCCACCACTCTAATAGCATTGTTGCACTCATTACTACATACTACTACTATACTATATGTTGCACTCTGGTTAGATGCTAACTCCATTTAATTGGCTTTGTACCTGCACTTTGACAATAAAGTTGAATCTAAAAATCTAAATCTTTCAAAGCGAAAGGTCAATAATAGAACAGAATCAGATTTGTTTCTTTCAACATTATGAAATCTATGGCTCCATTTCTATAGATTTACTTTTAAATGTGTGCATTTCCTAGTAGCTTGCTGTCTTTCTTTCCCCTGGTTTTCTTTATGTACTTTAATGAGACATATTCTGGCATCAGCATAGCTCAGTAAGTTATAAACTTGAAGACTATAGCGCGTCAATATTTCAGGAAGAAATCTTGAATGCATTCCTGTCTTCCAACCTGGGGCTAAGGGTTTCTAAAGGAATATTTTTGAAAGGCAACAAAACAAAAAGCAACTCATGGGAGATTGTTAGTGAGGAATTCCACAGAGTTTATGTTTTCTTTGCACTCCCTAAAATTGTTTCACTTGATGTGTAACGTGTATGGGTGTAGTCCACCAAACCTTACACTTATTACATTTAGTGTGCAAAAATAACATTAAATGTGATCAAACATTAAATGTGATCAAACCTTCCACCCACATTTGATGTAGCTTTTGGTTGACCTGTGTATTTTTGTTGTTGATGAATAATCTATTGAGATTATAGGTTATAGGTTATAGGTTCAGTTGTATTGTGTTATTAACACACAAATCCAATATGGTTGAAGAGATTATTTTTATTAAGTTCTCTCAGGTCTGTAGTACACTTCAAGAGTGTGATTTCTGTATAACATGACTTGTGATCGATCTCGATTGATTGACTTCACTTGTGTGACTGGTTTGAAATGTAGATGTTGGCAGAGCATCATTTTCATAATCTTTACTGGAATAGAGCTCCTTACTTGCGTACGTTTTCTGGAGGTGGATGTGTATAAGCAGAATGTCTACCATCTTAAACAATCTCAAACAAAAATGATTGAAATGTGTATGCTGGTTTACAGTGTTGATGATTGGATCTGATATTCATGGCAAATATTAAGAATAATAAGAACGATGTTTTGATTCATATACTTTCTTCAGCTGCTTTTATATTGCTCATCCGTAATATACTCAAACTCTGAACCTAAAACCCTCACTTGACTTCAGGTAGTACAAATAGAGCTACCTGAGCAAAGTGACTTATCCTTCACTCTAAAGGAGATGTATTGATTTTTCTTCTCAGTGTTCTTCATGTTCCTACCTTCTGTCCTTCATCCCAGCACCAGATGGGGACAAACACGCAACACTGGCAGCCATTTTTGTCAATCGTAACAACTGCCATCTTTGCAACAAATGACAGCTGTGTGTCTGCTGTCATTGCCAAACAGACACACCAAGGTGTTGTTGCTGCAAAATAAAACCTCTGACTTTACTAAGAAAACACCTACAGGTTTCCCTGAGGGAACTTGTCAAGCAGAACCAAAGTAACTTCATCAAGGCCTTTGCTGGCACATTTTTTGCATCACTGATTAGCTTCCACCATTTTCCAAAGTCTCGATTGCTCCATCCCTGCAATAATGCTGCCTCCTGGGTAGAGTAAAGAGTGACACCAGGGTTCCCGTACGAGGTATGTTCCAGGCTAGCCGTGATGGACAAAAAGGGCAGACCTCGTCAGCAGGACGCTCAAGTGTTGCTGTGTTCTGCGGCTTTCTGCTGTTCCCTGACAAGGCTTGTTGCTTTGACAAGTATCTGTCTCCGAGGTCCCGGGCTTTTCTGACTGTCTTAACCCTGTGATCTGGAAAAGCAGCTGATCCTCCTGCTGACAGCTCTAGTGCATCTCTCAGGCTAG
>OMKP01055902.1:0-12711 GCA_900302375.1 Bathygadus melanobranchus | reverse complement strand
TCTCCCTTTGTGAACCAAAGCGACAAAGGTGAGAATGAATGGTGACTTGGTCTGATTCTCTTCCCCTGGAGAGAACATGAGCAGGCAGGTAACTATATGTGGCCAGTGTTGTGCTAGTTACTGAAAAATAGTAACTAGTTACCATTACTAGTTACTTCATTTCAAAAGTAACTCAGTTACTTTACTGATTACTTACACCAAAAAGTAATGCGTTACTGTGAAAAGTAACTTTTTAGTTACTTAAAAAACAACAAAAACAACATTATTTCAATTGCTCCCATTAATGCCCTTACAGCCTTCATTTCAGTACCGTTACTGCATTGGAGAATAATAAAACGTTCTTTTCTTTGTGCTCGACAAAAGACAAATAGTGAGAATATCTCCATGTGAAAAAACTCGACTTAGTGGGCGCCGCCATGACAGTCTAGACTAGCGTAAACACAAACACGCCCACAACGTGTCTCCGCATGTGACACAGGAGTCAGGACTGCACTGCAGCTCGCTACCAATCTACATAAAAATAACGCAGTAACGAACCATTTAGTAACGGTAATTGAGTTACTGAATTTAATAAGTAATGCGTTAGTTTTACTTGAGCAATAGTAGTAATACCACGCCGTGGAAATACTCTGTTACAAGTAAAAGTCCTGTATTGAAAATGTTACTTAAGTAAAAGTACAAAAGTATTAACATCAAAATATACTTAAAGTAGCAAAAGTAAAAGTACTCATTATGCAGAATGGCCCATTTCAGAATATATATTATATTATTGGATTATAATGACTGATGCAGTAATGTGTTCATGTGTTAATCTGCACTGCAGTAACTCGTAACTAAAGCTGTGAGATAAATGCATAAAAAGTATTAATTATATTTTTTTTAAATACTCAAGAAAAGTACAGGTACCTCAGATTTGTACATAAGTGCAGTAATTGAGTAAATGTACTTGGTTACTTTCCATCACTGCTCCTCGTAGTGCATGCCCTTGACCAGCCCGCTTCAAGCACATCTGCTACCACAGTACACAGCTCTCAGCTCCCAGCTTCCAGCAGCATGTGGCCTCACAGCCATAGGTCACAAACAGCTGTGCTCCAAGGTGGAAGAGGATGTTTTGGTGCTCCAAGCCAAAGGGATACTCATAACCCTCTGCCACACCTGTTGGGGATCCATAGCCTCTAAAAAATCCAGCATGTAAATCGATGGAAACCATTTGGCAAGCATCATTTAATTTTGGCATCATGTTCATCATGTGTGCTCAGAATATCAACCATGTAAAATGAACGCTAATTCATATTGTAAACTACTAGCTATTATAAAGCTTTGAACATTTTACATTTACATGATGTACTTGACAAAAGAGAGTAGAGTTTTGATATATGATATTATATATTATTTTTCTCTCATTTGTCTTCATCCCTAATTTTGTTGTTAACAAAAACATGCATTTACTGCCACCTAGTGGTGGTCATCAAAGCTGCTTTACAACTGCAGTAGCCTCGTGAGACAGTACAATCAACATTTTCTAGTAATCGTATGGTATATTTAAAACAAATCAAACTGTTAGAAATTATAAAACCTTAATCAGGTCTGTTTGTGTTGTATATTGTTGTTATGGCATTTTAAATGCAGGGTTGGCGTGCTTAATTTGTAAGTTATTAAGTGCCGGAGCCCATGAGAAGGAGATTTTTAGGCTCATTCCCAATCTTTTGCGTACCACAACAAGGCTGGCCCGATCATTTCAACCTTTGAATATTCCTTAGGTTTTCCGAACGAATATTCGAATAG
Source organism: Bathygadus melanobranchus (assembly GCA_900302375.1). Lineage (NCBI taxonomy): Eukaryota > Metazoa > Chordata > Actinopteri > Gadiformes > Macrouridae > Bathygadus > Bathygadus melanobranchus. The sequence goes on along the minus strand of OMKP01055902.1, from coordinate 10,926 downwards.
AAAAAAAGTTAAATCATAATTCTTATGTTTCCCTGCCTGAATCGGAGCTGACGGAGACCACTGCTGCAGAATCCAGTTTTAAGTCAACTGATCATTTTTCTACAGTGATATTTTACTAACACGTAAAGCAAAACTACAATACCACATAGGATTGCTGGACGGCAGTGCCTTTCGTGTCCGGTCCGAGTCAGACTCTGCAGAGCTTCAATGTAGCCTAAACGTTTCCGAAGACACATAGCTTTCATAGTATGAGAGTAGACCTACTTCATTTATCACAAAGCAAATAGGTGGTTTGAACATTGTGCAAAGTTTTGATGAGATTGCACGGCAAGACTAGCGCTATTCACACAAAGAGATATCACCGGCGCTATTGTGGGTAATGGATAGTCATAAAAAGAAAAAAAAACTATGGTCTGTCTCGGTCCATTTTACCGATTCTAACACTGAACGGCAGGTGTCAAAGTGCTACCGACGTGTTCAAATAATGTTCTATGTCCGAATACAAAACGTGAAGCACTCGGACTGACTGACAGACTGACTTGGGCAAGTGCGCCCTTGCATATATTTTTATTCCTGGCATATCACTGGGATATTCGTTATATATACGATATTCGATATTTGACACTGTATGAACTAGGAATTATAACCTTCATGAAGCTAAGATTTATTGCAGGACTGTTGTATAGACTGCATTAGTTTTCGCATATCTAATAAACTGGCCACTGTGGGTTTGGAGCTAACGGAGTGCGCGCTAGAGCTCCCCGAGCGCATGAAGCTCAAACTTGGAGGTCCCGGAGCTGAGCTCTGGCTAGCTCTGGCGCAAATTAACCCCTGCTTAATTTATGTAGGTGTATGGTTGTGTATGTATTTGTTGTATTTGTAAATGAATGAGTATTAATACATGGGTGCGTGTGTGTGTATAATGAAAAGCTGCGTGCTATTCAGAAAAAAGCCTCGTCTTTAGCATGGATAGCTTCGTCGAAAAAAAAGCTTCAAATGATGGTGATGGAAGCAAGTCTAACGATACTATTGTGATAATGAGCAAACAAAGTGAGCATTCGAATGTAAAAAACAGACACACCCAAACTGCCCCCCAAGAACACCTCTGAACCACTGGTCTACGCCATAGCACAATATACACCGTCATAATCATTGTTAATGTTGGTGCACTGAGCTACGCAATTATGTGCTGTCTGTGTCTAGCCCGTCATGACACAATCGTGAAAATACTAAAAATGATGCCGTTTTTGTTGCATTATATTTTGCTGCCAACATCTAGCGGGCGACCCTGTGCGTAAAAGTGCAATTTGCAATATGGGTGTGGCACGCCCCAATTATACCCGCATCGGTATAGGCACTGGGGCGTCTTTCTAAACAATTGAAACTGACGTTCCTTCCTCCCAAATACCCGGGTTTCACATAGGCTGATCGAAAACCTGCTTGACAACCGGTGGGCCAAACACATCATTTAAGAGCACGCATGCTCGTCTAAATATAAACCTCTTCCCGTTCAACGTCAAAGTGAAGTCAAACTCACTCTTCTACATTCCATTTTTGTCACCCGATGGTTGCGTAAGTCTGCCTTATACCAGTGACGCTAATTCTCGTGAAAACTGTAGCTGTAGTGCTCTCCGCGTTGTGCTATATTTTTTCGACGCATACAGTACCTGAAATTAAACTGGAGACGCCGTGCTGAAATCGTACAGGATGCTGTACTAAGTTTGCCATTTCATTTCCCACCTGATGAGGACAGGTAAGACTTGAGGAGAAAATACGTCACTACCTAAATTGTAGATGTATTGTTTTTTGGTGTTTGCTGATGCAACGATATGTAGTCTAGTATAGTGCAGTGATAACCGTAATTGTTTAATTCGTTCATATATTTTCATTTCTGTAGGACTCTTAAGTGCACGCAGTTGTTTTTTAAAGGCAAAGTCTAGGCACATTTTCGATAAACATAACACTTAAAAGTTATGAACCTTTTGGTAAAAAACGAGTTTGGCGAGGGAAGTCACCGTCCTTCTGACAACCCGTCAGACAAGTGATTTTGGGCGTGTTAGATGCTAAGGAAGAATAAAGGACATTTAACTGGTGTGACCACTTGCATAGACAGGCATGGCAATTATGCATCATGGCAGCAGGTTTTTCCTGGGGTTGTCCATCTAAACCACATATCAACCTAGCCTACATTTGATTATATGGCGGTGTATGTGTTTTTGTAGCGTCATTCGCAACTTAATTACCTTGATACTATTACGTGCACTTAATTTTCTGTTCATTATGTAGCACATTGTTTTGATGACAATATAAAGACCGAAACTGTCAGAATCACTAATTGTTAATCATGTAGATGTAGGTCATTGTTTTCATTGAGTGGATGGGGCCATCCTGATCTCACCAAGCATACCAAGTCCAGAGATGTCTATAGTTCTCCTAATGTGGTTACTGATACTGATGTTGTGTATAATACAAAAAAGTGTTCTTTAACACCTAACATTTACTGACTTTCCATCCCTTTTTGACAGCCCAGGCCAACCATGAGGGACAGACTGAGTATCCTGCAGGAACTGTCCAAAGGCCACGTGGAGCAGATGGAGTACGCCGAGTCCTCGGCCTCGGACACCTTCAGCAACGTGGACCTGGAGGAGGACCTCCACCACGAGGCGGTGGTGTTTGACAACAGCCAGGAACTGGACGAGATCTTAGGCCAGTCTCAGGAGATCCACAGGGAGGTGCAGCTCATCCGGCTGGAGATCAAGAGGCTCCGCGAGCAGAACTCGCGCGTGCTTCAGGGCACCACGCGCATGAGCGCCATCAAGAGAGATGCCAACGCCATCGGCACGGACATCAAGCGTCGGGCGGAAGGCGTGCTGCAGCAACTGCGTGACATGGACTATGAGGCCGGCAAGCTGGAAGAGGAGTATGGCATCAACTCGGCCGTGTCGCGCATCGCCCGGACGCAGTACGCCTGCCTCAGCAACGGCTTCCGTGACGCCATGTTCGACTACAACGAGGCGGAGATGAGCCACCGGGAGAACTGCAAGGCGCACATCCAGAGGCAGATGGAGATCGTGGGGCGGGAGATGACGAGCGATGAGGTGGAGGAGATGATCGAGACGGGCCAGTGGAACATCTTCAGCGATGGCCTCTTGACAGAGGGCAAGACGGTGAGGTCGGCCTTGACTCAGATAGAGAAGCGCCACCAGGAGCTGGTGGACCTGGAGTCTCGCATCAACAACATCCACGAGATCTTCTTGGACATCGCCCTGCTGGTGGAGGAACAGGGGCCCATGTTGACGTCCATTCAGTGCAACATCCAGAAAACGGACGCGCATATACAGGAAGCACTGGTGAAACTTGGCAAAGCCAAGCGCCACGACAAGAACAACCCCTTCAAGAAGATGTTTTGTAGCTGCTTCCCCTGCTACAAATGAAAGTAATGGAATAGGTTGAGGAACAGCCCTACCATCCTGATGTGTATATGTATGAAGAAAAGCTATATAGGGGCTAACTCCAAAGTACTGCATTATTTTACAGTGCTTCCATTGAGCTCAGGGATATCGGTTAACAAATACAGCCTTTTAAGTATTCAAAGAAATATTTAGGTGTGCAACAAAGACAACTCCAATATTATGGTAAAAAACAAATGAGATTTTGGTGTCTGTTTTAATTGGATATTTTTAACATTGTATGTGTTGCGTAATGTCTTTAAAATTATAATTAAGCTGATTTGAGTTAAGGAATAAAATGCCAATATTCTGTTGTGGTGCTAAATGGCATCAATAACACACTAATATCGGTATACTTTATGAACTGAGTGGACATTTAGCTGCCATTAATTGTTCAGCTCAAATAATGTGTTTAATTACCTTTTAATCTTTGAGTTGAAGTACTTTTATTGTACTTTTATATTGCATAATTGCACATACGTTTAACTATTGCAATGCACAAACAATATGAACAATGTAACAAATTATACTGCTCCACCCACTGAAAATGTTTAGCATAATGTCTCTCGTGTCATTTATATTGCTTAAATTATTAAATTACTGTAACTTAATTTGTTTGTCTTTGTGTGAATGGGAAACAAATTATTCCAAATGACTTCTAAAGTCCTACCTGTTCAGGCCATGCAGCAGGGATTCATTCTGTGTTCACAATAAATACAAGTAATTATGTTGAGCATAAGATGCCATCTCTTGTTCAATATCTAATATGTGTCCTACTTTTCACATACACACCAAACAAATATCCATTAGTCAATCCTCATTGTAGGTGGGGAAAGGCAATAGGCCTATACAAAACATTTTGTTTATATTTAGGATAAATTAGAGCGGTTTGACTGGGTTTTGGTGCAAGGAAGATACACTCTAAAAACACAGTTGGCATCCACAGTTGGAATTCCTGCAACTGCTAATCACCTGAGGAGTGTTTCACTCCTTGGTAGGGGTGGCTTTCACAGCTATTGAGCAAGCTGCTGGTGAGCAACATTTTTTTTGTCAGGCAGCAGATGGACGCTCATGTATGAGCGTGCCTTGGACTCTCTCGTAACACATCCACGCTTGGACTAGGTGATTTGTGTCGCACACACATGGACGAGTTCAAATAACAACATTTTGGATCCTAAGGAGGTCGTTTAAAAGAGGTAAGGAGCTTAAATCTGGAGTTATTATTGAAACGTTTCACTTGACTTGCTTCGGGCGTACGGTGTCGTCACACCTGTGGGCAATTATGGCATTAATGGGACCTGCCTACTGACATGACAAATGGTGCTGCTCCTCTAACTATGAAAGTTAAACATCGACATGTATCAAAGTATAGCACTACACCTTTAGTGTGTATGTGTTATCACACACATCATTTTATGTACATTTGACATATATGAATGCTGAAAGTCCTGTGTTCCATCAAAACATAAAATAAAAATGAATTTGCTTTGCACTCCTTGCGACGATGGACATTACCCAAAGTTACAGAACTGCATATTTAATTAATGTCCTTGTATACAGTTCCTGTTTGTAAGGAAGGAAGTAAAGGAAGTTTTGTTTCCTTGTTCCTTGTTTAAATAAAACATTCCTAGAGTCCGGTCAGTAATGACTGACACGCAATGTCTTCTAGTTAATAGAACAATGGTGTCGGACAAGTTTCTATGCATTATTTGGCTGGTTAAAATAGTTAAATAACACTGCAAACAGCATTCAGGTTGTGTTACATGCCACTGTTTTTTTTAAAAACAATATCTTTATTTTTCACAGAATATACAGTCTTAGTAAGTATTCTTCATTTTGTCAGGTGGGTTTTCCATGAAGAAATGGGCCACCCCCTGTGTACATTCATAAACAATAACTTTGAATTGCTTTAAAATGCTTAAATCACAGCTTAATTGACAACTTGTTTGGTCATCCAGTCCCTTCTTCTTGCTGTATTATTGGAGAACCTTATGAAATGAAAAGTTAATTATGAGATATACGATGACCTCACTGCTTTAATGATTGTTTGTGATCATGATGACTAAATCACAGATATCCCTTTTAATGCAAGTACAACCCTTTTCCTCCACTTCATTTGCCAGGCAGAATGCGGGACAGGCTAGAGATGCTGCAAAGCATCAGAGCGGAGGAGTGCGATTCGGAGTCCGATGTATACATTCCAGAGTGCGACTTCCAGCTCGATCTGTCTCAAGAGGCGGTGGTCTTCTCCGACGGCCTCGGCAACACCCTGAAGGAGGCTCACTCCCTGCGCAAGGAGATCACCCTGCTCCGCCTGGAGGTGGGACGCCTGACCAGGCACAACGAGCGCTTCGGCACCAGCATACGCCGCCTCACTCTCCTCAAGCAGGACTCCGACTCCATCGCCAGGGGGATCCACCACCGCGCTGAGGCCCTCTACGGCCGCCTCCAGGCGCTGGGCAAGCGGAGCCGTGAGCTGGAGGAGAGGGAACCCCCCGGCTCGGCACTGAGCCGCATCGCCACCGTCCAGCACGGCGCACTCACCCGGGCCTTCCACGCCGTCATGGACGACTACAACCTAGCTGAGGATCTGCAGAGGGACATGTGCCGCGGGCGACTCCAGAGGCAAGCCTCCATTATGGGGGCGAACATCAGCGACGAACAGCTGGACATGATGGTGGACAAAGGGGGAGAGGGCTGGGTTGAGCTGTCCCAGAGCCTGCAGACGGAAGGCGCCTGCACGTCCCGCATGGCACTGTGTGAGATCAAGGGGCGGCACAAGGAGCTGGTGGCACTAGAGGCCAGGATGAAGGAGGTCCATGAGCTGTTTCTCCACATGGCCATGCTGGTGGAGGAGCAGGGATCCATGGTCAACAATATTGAAGCCAATGTCAGTGGCACACAGGAGTACATTGAGCAGGTCAATGCTCACATCAAGACAGCCTTACAGTACAAACGGAAGAACCCCTTTCAGCAGTGCTGCCCCTGTTTACCGTGTTGGCGGCCAATTATGTAGAGCCAAATATTTACTTATACCTCAGGAGTCCAATGTATTTATGAAATGCTTTATTTTTTAAATTCAATTGTCAATTGAAAATAAACGATGAATAACTTTATTCGGTGTGATATGGTATGGGAAGTCATAAAAGGACATGTGTAACGCTTCAACATTTAGATGACATGCGTATGCAAAGACAAGATTAGGCGGTGTATGAAATGCTACATTTAATGTTACATTTGTCAATATTTCTCATATCACATCAAATACTAGCGACTGTGAAATCAGTTGTTACATTTGAACTCAGGGAGAAGGTGTGTGAGGACGATGGCCAAACACAGAAGGATACAGAAGGATTCATACTACTAAACATGTCTATTTATATTGATTGTCATCTCTGTTGATCCATAATCTGCAACTGGCGTCGTTATACGTATGATGCTAATGCTAACACACACGCAGATGCATAGCAACACTTTGGTGTAGATTATTAAAACAAAAAAGAAAGCAATATACTGGCACACAACACTAATCACCGTGATCATCCATCCCAATATTTATGGTTCGGAATACATCGCTTGTAGTTGTTGTTACTGTGCGTTGCAACATTGTGCATGTATACATGTTCACTTACGTTGTACTTCTGCTGCACAAATGCTATTGTTTTGTGTCATTTCAATGTTTTGTGTCATTTCAAGAGTTGATATTAAATGAATAACATGATCCAGGGTGTTGTGGCGGTCTCTTCAGTTCAGCTATCCAACATTTAAACGCCGGCGTTTTAAAATGAATACGACATGTTTGGTCGAACTCGTTAGCATAGCAAGCTAACGATTAGCATAGTAAGCTAACGCTTAGACCTATTGTTATGAGGAGGCGTGTACTGCCAGCTAGTGGGTAATCCCCTCGACTGACATAATGTCGGTTCACCCACTACCTCTACATTCTTGCCTTGTACTTCAAGGACAACTACATGAATTACCTATATTTAATAATATATCAATACCTTCCTAGTACGGAACAGCTATTTACTGCTCTAACACTACCCATTGCAATTGTATGTACCAGGATGGCCGAGTGGTTAAGGCGTTGGACTTAAGATCCAATGGACATGTGTCCGCGTGGGTTCGAACCCCACTCCTGGTATTTGCTTTTTGCCGACTTGCTTGCGTGTCGAATAGTCCTTTGTATAGCACTGAAGTGAAGGATCCAGAGTGAGTGGTGGATATAGCCACCGCTTAAAAATATAACAATCGTAATAACCAACACAATATCTGCCAAATCTCACTAAATGAACTTAATAGCGTTTAAAAACTATAATACCCGGTTCATTATATAAACATTTACTTTTAGAAACATTACTGATGTGAAGTTGAAATCTCCCGTAAACCTGGAAAGGATACGAATTAGAATGATACAATTTAACTAGATGTGTTTGTGTGAACAGTACCAGTAGCAACCAGTATGAGGCTAGTCCGCCTTCTACGGGTTGCTACTGGTACTGTTCATACTCTACTAATGATGGTAAAAAAGAGGCAAGTATCCAAGATATTAATTCCTGCAGAATAAGGCGACGCATCTATTCTTTAAAAAAAAAAGCCGTAGCCTCTATTGTACAGAAGCGCATTGCATTCACCAAAGAAAAAAGAAATTAGACACCTTATCTCGTAATTACAAGAAAAGATCTCGTAATTAATTATTCCCGTCCTCATTTTAAGTAACATTAATATTTCCCAGTGTCTCATACCGAGAAGGAAATAAAAGCAGATTAAATGCGATAGCGCCATCATTGGCCACTGTCTGTTAGCGACGAATGGTTGGCGAGATCCTGATCTCGTAATTACGAGATATTTTCTCGTAATTACAAGCTCAGGATCTCGTAATTACGAGATCAGGATCTCGTAATTCATGCCGGATGGCACCAGACCTGCTAGACTACTACACTGCACGATTTATTGGAAATGACTCGAGAAAAGTGACGTCTACGCGTGAAACGATGCTTTTGGTGTGATTACCCACTAGCTGGCAGTACACGCCTCCTCATAACAATAGGTCTAAGCGTTAGCTTGCTATTACTTATTATTACCTTATCTCGTAATTACGAGATAAGGTTTTTTTTCTTTGGTGAATGCAATGCCCTTCCGTACTACGGCTCTATTTTGATATTGTCTTTTTTTATCGTTTCATGCGTAGAAGTCACTTCTCTCGAGTAATTTCCAATAAATCCAATAAACCAATAAAGGCGACGCACATCATTAAAACCACTGAAAAGCACACAAAGCCAAACAACAATAGAAAAATAAAAAAATACCTAGACAAAATAGACTGTCGACGATTGTAATAAAGTAAACCAAGTAAATATTTTTGCCTTATCCTTCAATCTCGCCTACTTTTCAAATATAGGCTCTATAGCTCTATTTTGATATTGTTGATCTCCCTTTATCGTTTCACGCGTAGACGTCACTTTTCTCGAGTCATTTCCAATAAATCGTGCAGTGTAGTAGTCTAGCAGGTCTGGTGCCATCCGGCATGAACTTTAGAATGGCCGAGAACATTTCACGTCTTGTAGAGTCGCCGGCTACTACGGGACAGGGTGTTGTGTCAAGTGTTGGGCAGGTGATTAGTCATTACTTACTAGCGCGGTGGGTCGCTTCTTTATAAATGAATTCAATGTGATAAAGACATTGCCACAGAAGAGGGCGCTGGAGGATTTACAGTATGCGCATACTCATTTGGCCGTGGTGTAAAGTGCACATGCATGCGCACTGGCCCTGTAATTGTTGTAGGTTTAGCCAAATCAGAATATTAATGTAGGCCCACGTGACCTGTAGACCTACCTCTTAAAAGTACATTGTAAATGATCCATCGACGTGTCAATCCAATTTTGGATACACCTGCCTGGTCCACTGTCCATGGTATTGATTTCAAGTGATGTATTGGCACAACGTAAGCGCTGATAACGACGCACACACTCGGTGTTGATGAGAATATTTACAATTTGAGTTTCGTTTTTTATGTGTAGGAGGAGTCGCGTTCAACCGTTTTTTCTTATTTTGCCGATCATTTGTTTTTTAGGTATTGTTTTAATTGGAATTACCTAAGGGGCCGATCACACAGACGCAGACGCTTCGTTGATGAGAACTTCATTGTAGCTTATGGAGAGGGCTTGCGTGAGCAATTGTACCATTTAAACTATGAAAATTGACCCAATAAGATAGAGCCTAAGCTATCTTACGATTGTTTTAACTTCTAAATAATCATCCATACACTGCCAAAATCAGCTTCTCGTCACTATTTTAACATATTTTATCTATGCGCGGTAAAAAAAAAAGGCACAGACGCCTGTGAAAGTAGCCTACAATAAAAAAAACGGTAAAGTGGGATTTGCGTTTTTAAAAACGCTGTTCTGTGTGTGGTCGGCCCATTAAACGTCCTCCTGCATATTATTTTATAACGAAGGGCTCTGTTAAATCGGTTACTGGGCCCTCCTGGTCTCACTCACCTTCCCGTCCGGAGGCGAAGCGCTCCCCAGGTGTAAAAGTATCTGTTGTAAAAACGTCCCGTACTGCTCACCTCATATAGTAGGACTTCCGGACCGAACTGCAAGTCAGTCCGGACTCCGGACTCATTTCTATTTTGAAATACAGCTTAAATACGCAGTTGTAGCTGGAGAGCATTCACAGTTTTGTTTTTCAAATTGTTGTTTTTGTTTATATCGCGCAGGATAAGGGTCAATTTTGTCTGTTTTATTTCTGTGTGTGTATTGTGCGTGTGATTTTTGCCTTGACACATTTGTCTCTTTTACGTCACCTTAACATTCTTTCCACTAGATGACGCTATTATACTATTTGTTTAATCGTTTTGCAGTAGTCCAAATCCACCTAGAATCTGTAAATACGTTGCTATGTTTAAAATAAGTTGCTTTGGGTTCCAATAAAACAGATCAGCGTACGACGTCATGTTTAAATACACACCTGCATTTTTCATCATTGCTTTACCCAGAAATATTTGATTAGAAAAACCACCATAATCACCCCTCTGGCATTAAAGATTAAAGATTAAATCACAGGACATTGGTCCTTTATTGCCACACAGAGTACACACCTCAAACACACGCGGTGAGCGGCGACACATCAACACACACATGCATTTTTTCTTCAGTGGCATGTCTGCAAATGTGTTGATTGCAAACTGCAAACAGATACATTTACATTTACATTTAGAGCATTTGGCAGACACTTTTATCCAAAGCGACTTACAAAAAAGTAACACATTTGTCGAAAGATGGAGAGAACAATATATCACTGAAGGTAGACTGCAATTAGAATAGAACAAGTTACAAGCATTCCTGGTTGCCAGGTCAATAGAGCAAGTTTACAAACTTACAGTTGCTAGGTTGGCTCCTTACTGTACAACAGCAGGTAGCCAGGATAAGATGCTACACAAGCTAAGTTATATTTCAAGTGCCGGGACATACCA
>OMKP01055882.1:2584-14146 GCA_900302375.1 Bathygadus melanobranchus | reverse complement strand
AGGTATTCCTTCTCACCCTAAACGTACATTTTAAACTCATCGTTCTCTATGCAGACAGATGCTGGCGGGTTGAGCAGCCACCCCCTGTCATCCCTGAAACAAACACACAAGGTATGAAACAAACAAACACACAAGGTATGAAACAAACACACAAACAAGGTATGAAACAAACACACAAGGTATGAAACAAACAAACAAGGTATGAAACAAACACACAAACAAGGTATGAAACTAACACACAAACAAGGTATCAAACAAACAAGGTATGAAACACACAAGGTATGAAACAATCAAACAAGGTTGGAATGTACAGATCATGTTCGATGGCTTTATGGGCCATAAGAAACACCTACATATTTAGCATTTATTTAATTACAAAGACTAAGTACAGTTATTTCATCCAGAGTGCTAGTCTCCATTTAAATATAGTGAAATATGGATCAGTTTGTTAAACACATGGCTACTTGTTAATGACATGCGTTCTGCATTTTTGTCTCTGTAGAACCGTGGAATGTGGATGATATCCTCCGAAAGGAAGAGGATTATATCGACAAAGTTCCCTTTGAGAAGCTCCAACTGCTAAGTGAGTGTGGCATGACCTGTAGAAAGACAAGTGAAATGGGAGATGGGCTTAGTTGTCTGTGAGCACTGAAACAAACTAACTCATTGATTAGTCAGTCATCTGAAAAGGAAATGTGAATTATCAGAATGTCATTAGGGGTGTCAATCTTTCGGTATCTCACAAATTGATTTGATTAAAAATTGATTCTTGATTCGGTACATAGGAGTACTAATTTCAGGATCTGCTCCAGTCCACTGTGTGCTAAGAGATGTGGTGTGGCAAATTATGACAGCAGAGTGTGTATAAGATTAGTTTTTATATTGAAAAAGTTCATCAACTGATCAATTGAGCAATAATGTAAACACACAAAGGCAAACCTTTTAAGACAAAAGGAAAAATATTTGTATCTTTTAAATAGATTTTTCAAAGTTGTGAATCGATTGAGAATCAGGCAATAAGAATTGTGATTCTTATGTGAATGGTTTCTTTCCTCCACCTCTAACTGGCCATTCTGCCGTCCTCTAGGCCAATCGGAGGAGCTGAGAGGCCTTCTTCGTAACCCCCACCTGCGACAGTTGTTACGCTCGATCGACGCAGCAGACAGTAAAGCTCAGGCCATGAGAGAAGCCATGCAGGAGCCTCTGTTTGTTGAGTTCTCAGACGAGTGTTTGAAAGTTGTAGAAAATGACAAACACAAATCATTAAAACCGGGGGCCAGGGAAGACAGCTAGAGCTTTACTTTGTAATTGATTCTTTTCTTTGCCATTGTTTTTTGTATGCGATGTAACGATTGAATAAAAGTTCAAAACCATCCATTATGGTAAATGGATTGCATTTGTATAGCGCTTTTATCCAAACCGCTTTACATTGCCTCACATTCACCCATTCATTTACACATTCATACACCAACGGCGGTGTCATTCAAGGTAACAAACAGCTCGTCAGGTTAGGTGTCTTGCTCAGGGACTCCTCGACACTTAGCTAGGGGGAGCCAGGCCGGCTGCTTGTTTCAGTGCTGCCTGCCCAATAATTAACAAGTAATATACCATGTGTATCAAGTGACATTTAATAAAATCTTTGTACTTTTTACATGACATGATATAAAAAGGGTCCATTATTTGTTGATATAACCCATGTCTGAATATACAGATTCAGAGGTATAGAGGACTGATGTCACATGAATCAATGACTTTAATCTAAAGATGAAAATCATGTTATCACCAGCAGCTCCTCTGTGTGATTAAATTATCTCATAGTTTATTCTTTAGTTCCTTAACCAAAGCTCACATAAAACATGTGTAGATCAATGCTCTCTGGTCATATCATTTATATGCTATTTGCTGGAGGAGCATTTATTACATGCACCTCTATGCACTTTGTAGTGTGAAAATCCCTTTTGAGTCCTTTAGTGTATTCATCTCTGCATTAGACCCCCAATATGTAACACATATACATTTAGATTCTAATCACTCAAATATATTAAAGCAATCATATTAAATGTCAATATAGAGGAAGGCCCATTCGTTCCTATAAAAGCAGCTACAAATAATAACATGCATTACATAAAAGGTGCTTGAATGGTGCAATAGCAAAAACAGTGGGCCAGATGTTTCATTAATAGACTTAATTAAGGAACCTGTCTTGACCAAAACATTGTCCTTAATGTTGTGCATTGCCTATACAATAAAACATCAGGCAGCAGGGTTGTGTGGAATTTGACCACATTCTGAGATACATGTTTCTTTTCTAATCTTCTGCATGATTTAGGATTGAGTGGGCTTGAAACTATCATGATACTGTTTGATTGTCATTATAATATAATATTATTAACAAGAAAATACCTTTGGCAAAATAACATTTTGACAAAGAATCAAGTGATTTAGTTTGATCTCAAGAGAGCAGCAGTTCCAGTCACTTAGTAGTAGTTTTGGTTCACTGTTGGTCTTGTACATGTGTCTTTAGTGTACAGTAACGTCTACTGATATAAAAGGCATTATGTTTTCTCCAATAGGATCAGGTTAAACCCTGTCACTCCGTCTCTCTTCAGGTCTGGAAGCATGTCGGCGTAGAGCAGCGGTGATTTCTGGTAGTGGAGCTTCACAGATCCCTAAAAGCAAGACAATTGTTCAAATAAACATCTGCAAAACAAAACAAGACAGATCACCACCTCACAGAACATGACGCAGGAGCAACGAGAGCATCTGAGCTCACCCTCGGCTGAGCTCTGATGGAGGCCACCCCGTGCTGGCACTGGTTGGTCTCCACCTTGTACTCTCCTCTGCTGGAGGAGGGCAGGTTGAGGGAGGCCAACATGGACACCATCTTCTGGAAGCCCGTGGCCGTCAGGGACACGCTGACAGAGGGGGCCCAGGCCAGCACCAGGCCCATGGGCCAGCCACGCACTGAGATGCCGGGGAGCTGAACTAAACCCCTCTCCCTGACCTCGGGGTTCAGCCCGGGCATCCAGTCCTCCACAAAGTCCTCTGCGTCATCCAGCTCCGCTTCCGCTAAGGCATCCCTTAAAAGCTGCGTAGAGGGAATAAAAAAAACACTTAGGTCTTATGTCCCATGGTTTTTGTGGACTGGACAGTGCAGACGAAGGGAAGGATGTGCAGTGTAGTCTAGCTAAGTGTCGAGGTGTCCCTGAGCAAGACATCTAACCCTAACTGCTCCTGACCAGCTGGTTGTTGCCTTGCATGGTTGACACCACCGTCGGTGTATGAATGGGTGAATGTGAGGCAATGTAAAGTACTTTGGATAAAAGCGCTATATAAATGCAATCCATTTACCATTAAATGTGAACTTGTTGCCAAACACTGCATTGAATTATGGTGTGGGGGACCAAATATGTAGGAATCATCACACAAACACAGAACAATTACAAGTTATTACCTGAAATAAAGCAGGGTAGCCATTTTATTTTGGTGGGTGGATGATGCTGAGACTCACCCTCCATCTTCTCCAGGCAGTCTGGATGACTGTGGCTGCCCTCTGCCACCTGCGGACCGCCCGTCTCACCAGCCACGAGCGCACCGCTGCAGGGGACACGACAAGCGTTATTCAAATGCCCCCCTGGGGTGCGGTGAAGACAATACTGAGGATGTGAGACGGACAACACGTCGGCCTGTTGACACAGTTGCGGAGTTTCCCCACAGGGTATGGAGAACAAAAGTGTGTTGGGGGAGGGGAAACACATTTGAATGGTTTTATGCTTCAATCTGGTGTGAGTAAGAAAGGAATAGTACAAGTCTAGGTGAGAACAATCTGGTACATTTATAAACAAGCAGTGGGAGTATAAAGAGATAAAGCTTCATACTGAAACTGCCCCATTAATCCAGGGTGGACCACCACGTCTACCTCCAAACCATGAGAACAATGAATGCTGGTCTTACATATTAATATATTACATATTAATCATAACCCAAATCATTGAGGGGAGGAGTTCTGTCTGAAGGGGATCATGATACAGTGTGCACCGACCCAGTGTGTCGTGTCGGCCAACACAGCAAGACGTTAGTGATCACAGCCAAACAGCTGGAGGACGGCCATACTGTAGCTGTAGCATTAGCACCGAGCTCAGCCAGCGGGGCCACAACCAGGTCTCACCGGCTTGGATCAGCGCAGCAGCCTGTCTCCTGGCGTGCCGTCTGCGCAGCTGGTGTTGGCGCCAGCAGCACTGGATGAAGAAGGCTTTCTGGGACCTGATCCTCTTCCTCTGGTCCTCTAGAAGCTCCAGCTGCGGAGGATATTTGAAGTTCAGGTCATAGTCCTCCTCAGCTGGAGGTTAGATATACTTGTGCATGGTGATAAGCTGTGGCACGTGCCATTTAAAGAAGGGGACGAGGTGTTAGATTGTAGATAGCATTAGCATTATCAGAATCAGAATCAGAATCAGAATCAGAAAAGGATTTATTGCCAAGTAATTTTCACATTACAAGGAATTTGGCCTGGTCAGTCGGTGCAACAATAAACAATAAATACAAGAACAGCATTAAACATTCAATTAGAGATCTCACATAGTATTATCACATCTTGTAGAATTCCATATCCCTGAACAACCCTCTACCAACTAGTGAAATACAACAAGCAATCCTTCATCCAACTGTGGAATACTTCAGGTATGTCTGAACCATGTCTCACCATATACTGGGTGAGAAAGGCCTTTGTCTTCCCACAGTGCACCAGGGAGGCATGGGACTCTCTCTCTGCTCGGTACACAGGGCCAAAAGACTGGCCGCCTAACGTCTTGCTCACTATGGCCTCCACCGCGGTCCTCAGAAGGTCACTATCGCCAGGCTCCAAATCTAGGAAGAACAAGAATGTCAGTGAAACAGGGTGGAAAGCAAGCGGGGCTCAGCACTTGACGGAGATGTTCCACCGCTCCTATTGTTGTGGAACCTTCCTTTTATTCTCTGTCGATTGTGACTCATAAAGTCACAAAGGGGGGACTGTTAGAGGCCAGTCCCTTGTTTCCTGAGAAACGGTCTAGCATTAACATCCAATAAAGCAACCGAATAGTAACAATTGTGACCCTTATCTCTTACACTGAACAACTAGTCTTAAAAAAAAATAAAAAAATAAAAAGGGACAGCGCTGTGTCTGGGGGGAGAGAGAGAGAAAAAAAGGCAAGAGAAAACCTTGTCAAGAGTAAAACCTTGACACAAATCAGCTGACAGACAAGTGACGTACATACAAATAACACAGAACCGGTTTATGAAAATAGTTTTTCTATTTGCCCAATTTATGTATTTTGTTGAACCAATCATTTATCCCTTTAACCCTCTAGTTTAGGTACCTATTCCTCTATTTTGCGCAAATAATGCAGTTATTTATTTATAATATATAGTTATTTGTCTGTTATATTTAATCACTCCATTTTGTACAGCTGTTTTACCTATTTTATTTATATAAAGTATTATGTGAACAAAACATTACACCAATATAATGTTTGACCTATGCTAAACAGTTGGGGATGTATATAGAATTATAAGCCGGCTATAATCTTCTGGTAGAACATACAAGGTCTGGTGGTTCCACAGTGGTTCTCTGATACCAGCTCAGACACAACGTTACCCTGAGTACCTCCGCTGGCTGGACAATTCAAGGTTCTCACTATCTTCTGGTCCCAGGTCAAGCAGTCCTCCCATGTCAAGCATGCCAGTGTTAGCGATTGTACATGTGCTCAAGGGTTGTTTTGTATGGTGGCCGCTAGTTTGGCTTATAATCATTTCTATACATTGGGAGAATATCACATTACATTTTGGCTTCAAATGCACTGACTGCAATTTCCCTTCCTACTAGCTTGGATGTAGTTAAGGTTTAAATGTACGTTACTCGCAAGGTGAAGTTAGTGATGCCTCAGAAAGGCAAGGGAGACATCAGTGCCATGTGATGTTGTAAAGATATAGGAGATAGTCAAAACAATGGATTGAATGAAAGCAGAACGCATGCGTGGACCAAGCTCATCATGGATATACAATCATTGGCAAAGTGCTCAGGAAACAGATGACTTTGTGGAAACATGCCAAGCCATTTGTGAGCACAGAAGCAGAGGCGCATGCATTTTCCATTTACCTCTACCAAGGAGTTGAACGATTTGTTATAAAAGTCCTGATCTTAAGTAGCAGACTGCAACGTCCCAAGAGAAGAACAGAGAACGAGTGTCAAATGTAATAAGGAATCGAACGAGGGAAAGGAGAAACGCAGACCTGGAGAGAGGAAATAAAGTTATACTCCTGTCAACTATAATAGAAATAAAAATAAAGTGACAGAAAGAAACATAAATAAAAGGTCTTTCAGCGTAACGTACCCCTACTATGAACCAGTTGCTTGATTTGCGAGGATCTACAAATCAGCCCATAGCGTTGAATGAAGCCACTGAAAGGAATTCTGTTGAACAGAAAAATGGAACGACTCCATTACAAACCGATGGAGGGTGGAGATGATGATGATGATGAGGGTTAGTTGGCCTGTTCAGATGCCATGTTAAACTACAGCCATGCTAAACTACACCTTACCTTATGGGGAAGCCTGCAGCACTGATGTGTACCGTCTCCACGATCCCACAGGCCTCCAGCTGCATGATGACCTGCAGCCACACAGTAGAGGGGTCATGATGACATCATCGTTGCTGCGATACTCTGCTCCATATTTTAGAGCGGTAAGGAGGGTGTTAGACTTCCAAACTAAAAGGTGCAAACCCCATGCTCATTAATGATTCATGTACAGTACAATAAATTCACTGAGTCGTTGGATAAAAAGCTTTCGCTGAATATTATTTTGATTTTATATGGTAATATTAAAATTGTGTGGAAGCAAACAGGGGAGCAAGAATTCCATCGTACAGATCCGGTGACAATACAGCATCTTAAAGCTTGTGTTAAATAGAAATAACTCATTATTCTGGTCATTTCAATAAAAGTACCAGGCTTAACATAAAAGGCCCACTGCGGTCTAGAGCGCAGCAGCACCACCTACCTCCTTCTTGTGGAAGGTGAGTGGCTTGCAGTCTGCGTTGGGTTTGATGCAGCGGGTGTAGTGAGGAGTGGTGCTGTGGAGGATCTTCATCAGGCTCTCCAGAGAGTTCTGCAGGCCGGTGGAGACCACACAGTCAGAAGGTAAATGGTAAATGGACTGCATTTATATAGCACTTTTCGAACCTGTGGCTGTTTACAAAGCACTTTACAATTAACGCCTCACATTCACCCAGTCATAGCCCGACAGGGGTGTCAACCATACAAGCAGTTAGATTCAGGTGTCTTGCTCAGAGACACCTTGACACAGACAACCTGCTTTACCTCCTGAGACACTGCTGCCCACATGATCACACACACACACACACAACAAAACAATTCAACTGGTTAATCCTGTTTAAAACAGTTCTTAGAGAGAAGTACAGTGTGCTTCCTGTTAAGCCTAAGGAAAGCAGGTGTAGAGTATCTCACCTTGAATTTAGCGACCACCGTCACCACCTTACTGAGTCCCCTTGTTGTTGTTGAGTTGTCCGGCTCCTGGTCCCCAAAGATCTGGCCAAGCAAGGGGTTCCCAGACCCCTGGAGCAGTGTGATGATCTCGGGCGGCACTGGGTCCTGATGCCCCAAGAATATTAGGCAATAAAAAACAACAGGCCTATTTATTTCATCCTGACAGTGAATTTAGCCACATGTCATTGAGGAGCAGGTAGGGGGTTCATCATTTTGCTCAGCCATCTAGCATCGACTATCCTGCCTGACCTGACAGAGCTGAACTTTTACATATTCAAACACTCAATCTTCTGATTACTCGGACTAGGGTGCAGGATAGTGTAGCGGCTTGTGTGTTCGATCCCCAATGTCTGCACACATTAAATCACTGTCTAACCTCTACCTGTTCCTGATGAACAACTATCTGAAATCACTGTCCAACCCCTACCTGTTCCTGAATAACATGTATCTGAAATCACTGTCCATCCTCGACCTGCTTCTGAATGACCCGTCCCTCAGTTCACTGGAAGACCCTTTGGATAAAAGCAGCTGAACACCAGACAGACCAGCCACTAACGTCTGCCATCTTGTTTCTACTGTACCTTGTTCTTGTCCATCATGCCCTCTATCTGGTAGCTGACTGGGCCGGCGTAGTGTGTGACGGTGAAGTGAGGCTCCTTGCTGAACTTATCCCAGCTGATGTTGCCATGGTCACCCAGCTCCTTCTCCAGGCGCACGCGGAACTTCCCGGCGTCAGACGCTCGGTTGAGGCGGCACTCCTGAGGAGAAAAGGACTCCATGTTGAGGGAAGATACAGGACTGCTGGGTAGAGCTGGTACCTTCAGCCCAGGACCCACACAAGTGAGTTCATTGACATTGATGTACACGTTACATTCATGTTATATATATTGTGTTTATTCAGACGGTGGTCACCTGACCTCATTGAGCAGAGAGAAGACCCCAGTGGGGTTTCCCTCAATCAGGTCCAGGCAGCTCTGGTTGTCCTGGTATCGGACGAAGGACCACTCCAGCCCTTCACACACGTACTCCTCCTGGGTGGAGTCAAGCGCATGGGAACACCGATAGGAATAGCCACATAGAGCAGAGAGTGTCCGTTTTGTTCAGCTCAGTAAATGAGGCTCATCCTCACTTGACTCGGGCCAGGTGAGGCTGAGACACACACTCCACAGTAAACTACAGTGGAATTATTACTTTTCACATTACAGACAATTCAAATTCGCACAGGATTAACATCGATGGCAAATGCAATTATTGCAGATCACTATAATTTCCTATCTTAAACTACTCCTCTACTCTGTTCTCCTTGGACCACTAGTTCTGGTGGTCAACCAGAACTAGTGGTCCAAGGAGAGCAAGAGGGTGAACAGTAGAGGGAGAGGGAGACCGTTCACCAGGGTCAGGTGAACGGGTGGAGGGTCACCTGCTGTGCCCGGAGGTAGTGGGCGACAAAGTGCTGCTGGAGTTTCTCGTTGGCGTAGTTGATGCACAGCTGCTCGAGGTTGTTCATGTGGAAACACTCAAAGCCATAGACGTCGAGCAGACCTGCCAGACACAGAGGAGGAGCGGCTCACTGGTGAGTGGTCACTCTTCATACGGTGAAGAGAACTAGATTATGGTGGTGTTTGGTACCTATGAAGTTGCACCAAGTGGAGTTGTCCGCACATATGCTGTTATTGATGAACAGGGTCAACCACTCAAACAGGCTGTGAAATAGACAAAAGAGATGAGCGTAGACAGACAATGGCTTCTGATGGACAAACCAACAGAATGTAGATATGACCGTTAACTCAATGCTTTGTATTGGGCGGCAGTAGCTCAGGAGGTAGAGTGGTTGTAAATGTTAAACGGATTATTTATATAGCGCTTTTATCCAAAGTGCTTTACATTGCCTCACATTCACCCATTCATACAGCGACGGCGGTGTCAACCATGCAAGGCTCTACTTCCTGAGCTACTGCTGCCCCGTTGTCTGGCAACCAGAAGTGTATGAATGGGTGAATATGAGGCAATGTAAAGCGCTTTGGATAAAAGCGCATGACCTGTATCCTTGTCTCATCCACACAACCACAATATGGCCAATCTCCACGCCACTGTCTGCCGTTACTCTCCAGCAGCACTACTCACTGTGCATAGACGACCTTGGCCAGGCAGTCTCTCCTGACACCACACTCTGAGCGGGAGCAGGGCTTCAGGATGGTCTGCTTGCCGGCCATCAGAGTCCTCACCGCCAGACAGGCCTGGAGCTCCTCTGCAGGCACACACAGCAGCTCAGCGGCCCTCTGCAAGTACTCTGCCGGCCAAAGGTGGAGATAGGTTACCAACCACTGTGAAGTAGGTAGGAGGATGAAGATCTCGTATGTATGGACGGACACGAACCCCCCCCGCAACCTACCTTTGGATTGTCCCTCCAGGGTGCAAGGTTCAGACTCTTTCACTGGAATGTCGAAGTTTATGTTCCCCAACTGCAGAATCCCTGCCAATATCTGTAATGGTCATACGTTACATTGTAAGTCTGGCTAAATATTATAGATATGTTGATACAGGTTAGTTTGATTGAAAGAAAATAAAAAACATACCCTAAATATTTCTGCCTGCTTCTCTGAGTCGATGCCCAGGTGAGACATGGCCTCTACGGTCTCCTGAAAACAGTCCTCTGTAAGGAATTAAAACACACAATAAGGTTACCAATAAAATAAATAAGAATAACAAAGAAGAATATGGTAATACATGACAAAGCAGACACTAACCCTCTAGAGTTTTCGCAGCTTTGGGAAGCCAGTTAAAACTCTGACCATGAGACATCTTCCACTCCTTCCTCTGCTCGCTGGAAGCCCCTTTCATCATCTGAGACACACCCAAGAGTTCAGTATATATGTTCACTTGTTGTAAAAACCCATCAGGATAAACACATACACAACCAACTTGTATGGTTATTATTATGAAAGACTATGGAAATAATAAAGAGGGGTTCAACCTGGTAAAAGATATGGAAGTTCCTTTCGTTAGCTGGCTGGCAGGCCACCCTGGTCTTCTCCAGTAGGTATGTTTGAACAGATGCCCCCACCAAAAAGTGAGACCTTCACAAACACAGACACATTGAGACGAACCGGAAGACCGTCCAATAGTTAATAATAATTTTCATCATCCTCATCAATACAGCACTACAAGAAGTTACAAAGTGGTTATACATTTTGGAAACACAGTGGAAACATATCCTAACAGTAGGGCAGCGTCGATTACAAACTACAAAGATTTAAAAGAAAAGACATTTAAAAGAGAAGTGACGTAAGACTGGTGGTCAGGTGAGGTGAGGCTCCACAGGAAGTCAAAGCGTACCTGTCCAGCTGCAGTTGGATGTACTTTCCAAAACGGCTGCTGTTGTGGTTGCGCAGTGTGCAGGCGTTCCCTACATACAGTATGGCGACACGTTCCCAGTCTGGGTGTTAACTAGCCATCACATAGACCAGCCTACCAGTTGCTACAGTCCACTGGGTAGGCAGATCCATCATCATACATGTGGGTGGACAAGCATCCCTAGCAGTAATTGTAATGACTAATGCTGGCCATGGCGGGAGAGGCCAAGTTCATTTTAAACACTATGGGGGGGAAGTGGACACGTTACGTTTACATTTAGAGCATTTAGCAGGCGCTTTTGCGAGTCAAACAACAATATATCGCTGATGGTACAGTAAGATTTGAATAGAACAAGTTTCAAGCACACATAATTGCTAGGTTAATTGCTAGGTTAATTGCTAGGTTAATTGCTAGGTTAATTGCTTGCTGATGGAGATTTCTGCTAGGATGCAACACAACTAATAGAATCTCCCAGTCCATGGCTACAGTAGCAATGTGAATGTTAACTAACTCAGCACCTTTCAATTGGAGAGAAGAAGACTTAATACAAAGGCTTATTTAATCAAGTATATGGTGTTTTGATGTGGTGTGTAGTTCATAATGTGACCACAGTGAGCCCGTCCTCACCGAAGGCCTCCATGATAGGGTTGGAGTCCAGCACTC
>OMKP01055880.1:0-13351 GCA_900302375.1 Bathygadus melanobranchus | reverse complement strand
ACACAATTTGATGATTACCTGGGTCAAGAATTGATGCCACTAAACTGAAGTACAGTAAAGTAATCAGAGGACATTGGTCCTTTATTTGCCACACGGTCGACACTTCAACCACACACTGTGAGCGGCGACACACACAATTATCGGCGTCGCCGGTGGAATGCCTTCTCTGCGTTTATCCCATCCTGGCCGTCCTCCCCCAGGGAAAGCCAGGAGCAGTGGGCATGTCCTGGTCAGGGACAGGACCGAAGAGCAATCTGTTCTTCTGCATGTTTTTGTTGTGGGGTTCTATGGGGGGAACCCGAGTGAACACGGGGAGAACATGCAAACTCCACACAGAAAGGCCCGGGAACCAGCCCCGACATGTTGCACCATGCGGGACTTGAACCCACAACCTTCTTGCTGTGAGCCACCGTGCCCAGATGATCAGCAAAGATACAGTAGGTTTCAGTAGAGGTAGGTTTAGGCAGTCTCCAAATAAAAGCAATAAATCCAACGCAAATGAATGCAAAAATGCAAATACAAACGCTATGAGACACAAACAGGTGGATATGTCGAGAAACCATAATTCTATTGAAAGGTCAGGGTGAATATAAGCCAAATCATCACGATTGCACCATACGGCCACCAATTTCCTGTGAAAGTTCCTCTTTTATACAACAGAGAGCCTAAGTTGGTTGGCAAGGGTGCACTTGCGGCTTGTAGTTTCCTTAAAACTAAAACAGTTTTTTGTTTCTATGCTGTTGTACATATTTTGAGCAAATGTTGTCCTTGCCTAACTGAAATGCCACAACGTAACCCTTCCCTTTTCATGTCATAAATGTCTCCGTTCTTACTATAGACATCTACATAGGGTCTCTAAACCTGTAACTGACAAGATATAAAAACCGACCTCCGCAAGGTTGATCTGTCATGATTGGGCAGATTGAGTAACGTTGTTAACTCGGTTTAGCAGCTCCTACACAGCAGCAAGTAGGTTGTTTTGTGAGAGATAGGATGACAGTTGGTTAGAGAAGGCACGTTCTAGGGTTTTTGAAAGGAATGAAAGAAGAGATACCGGTCTGTAGTTCTGGATGTCAGCAGTGTCAAGGGTGGGTTTCTTAAGGAGGGGCTTGATTCTGGCAGACAAGGTGGTTGGAACCAGGCCTGAAGTGAGGGAGGAGTTGATTAAGGTGGTGAGGAACGGCAGGATGTCGCTCGAGATGCCTTGGAGAAGGGAGGAGGGGATCAGGTCAAGGGGGCAGGTGGTGGCCCGGATGGACGTAACTAATCTGCAGAAAGTTGGGGGATGGAGGATAGCAGCAGGGGTAATAGAAGAGGTGATGTCCTTCACCTTCTTGGTGAAGTAGGTTAAAAAGTTATCAGCTGTGAGGGGAGAAGGGGGGAGGGGGTGTTGAGGAGCGAAGAGAAAATGGAAAACGGTTTCCTGGGGTTGGAAGCAGGAGAGTTAATCTTGGTCAGGTAGAAGGTAGATTTGGTTGCTGACACAGTTGAGGTGAAGTCTGAGAGGAGGCTTCCTCTGTGGACAGGAGGGAATAGTTCTGGAGGTGGTAATGAGGAGAGGACAGTTGAGGAGAGAGAAGAGGGAGAGAGATTTCAGGTTCCGGCGGGAGGTGACGATGTGAGGAGTAGGAGGACTTCAAGGGGAGGGAGAAGGCCACAAAGTGGATGTCAGACACAGGGAGAGGCATCACAGGGAGTGTGGAGGTTCCACAACACAATAATACAAATCTTAAATAAAGTTAAACTTTGAAATCTATAGTGCAAGTAAAAAATATATACATATACAAAAGAAGTTCAAGTGACTACCAGCAGGTGTCAGCGTCAGAACGTTAGTCGTCTACCTACGTAGGCCTACTGTAGATCTGGTAGGCAACGCTTTGATGTAGCAGTAATAACAATACTAAAACTAACAATAATAATCATAATACTTAAATAGGGTTGTAACGGTCATTATCATTCCTATCACCGTTTACATTATAATTATTTTTGAAAAACGCGGTGACGTGGTTGTCTGTAAGGGTCCTTTAAGTCGGGCCGAGCTGCTTGGTTGGCAGGGCTGCTCTGGTGGCGTCGTAGTTTCCGTGTTTACGCCGTTCTACAGTTGTCTTACAGTTTTGTTGTACATATTTTGAACATGCAAGTAAATGTCTGCCTTGCCTAATTGAAATGTCACGACGACGTCGCAACCCTTCCCCTCTCACGTCGTAAATGTCTTAGTTGTTACTGTAGACGTCTGCGTGCTTCCTGTAAGCCCGTGACTAATCTAGATATAAAACTAACTTCCTCCCGGATTGGGCGTATCCCGGGTTTCGTTTCTGAATATGAGAAGTAAGGTTCTTAACTCCCTCTACACGTCTGCTTAATCGGCTGCGTTTTCAAGACTTATTCAATAACTGCGTTAACTGAATTTAAGGTAGGCCTAAGGAAACTAATAATTCATAAAATTGGTTGATACGGTGTCATTTCTTCTCATGCATGTATTTTATCATTGCTAGTTGTATAACATTCCATATGTTGTCATCACAGGTTTTGAAACCATGGACAAAGACGCTTTGTTGGATGACCTTATGTCCAATAAGGGTACATCAAACCTTCTGGGTGGCCAGCTGCCAATCAAAGTGGTAAAAGACAACCACTATATACCTCCTTTGATTACTGGGGCTGATGACGACATAGGAACCACCTTCACCACTCTTGGCCATGTGGTCGACTCGGTTCTGTCTGATCAAGTCAAAACAATGGTATTAGTTGGCTCAGCAGGGTCTGGTAAAACAACAGCCTTGGAGAAGTTTACTGTAGATTGGGCCAAAGGAGATCACTGCCAGAAATTCTCTCATGTGTTCTTTTTTGACTTGAAGGATCTGAGTTGTCTTGATGGCTTATATTCCCTGAACGCATTGATACTACAGAATCGCCATCGCTTTGACCCAGAGTCTATGGCTCTCGTGCTGCAGAAGCCAGAGAATGTATTGTTTGTATTTGACACATTGGATCTGTACAAACATCCCTTGGACCGTTCAGTCCACACACTCTGCTCTGATCCCAGCATGCCAGCCACAATATCCACTTTGGTGGCCAGCTTACTTCATGGGACACTTCTGAACGGAGCTACCTTTTTAGTGGCCACCAGGCCTACAGAAGGTCTGAAGTTTCTGGAGGGCTTCAAGGTGGAGCTGTTAGGGTTTTCAAAACCCCAAAGAGAAGCCTACTTTGGACAGTTCTTCCCTGACCCACATGTTGCCAACATCGCTTGGCAGAACATGGAGAGGACATTGGGTTTCTATGATTTTGGTTCCTCTCCTCGTTTTTGTTGGACCGTTTGCTCTGTTTATATGTCTCAGCTGGATGCAGGAGAGAAACTGCCTGAAACAATAACTGAGATATGTGTAAATGCACTAGCACAAACAGTTGCATCTCTTTCACTCGATGAAGTCAGTGCCAGAGAGCTGGTTTTGGCCCTGGGTAAAGTGGCTGCTCGTTGCTGCATCGACCCACATTCTAGCAGCAGCAGCAAAGGCACAACTGCATCTTTGGGTCTCAAACAGCTCCGTAATGCTCGGGTCCTAATCGACTCTTTGCTGAGGGTAGACGGTGACCTGGAATCGGACCAATGTGTCCTGTCTTTTCACTCCAACCTGATGCAAGAGTTTATCTTGGCTGTGTCTTTCCTACTGGATAAGAAAATAGCTAGTGATGTGACTGAGCTATCGAACACACACAAAGGCCATGTAGAGTATCTACATCTTTACTTGGCAGGGCTTTTAAACTCCAGTCAGCGAAGACCACTTGAGACTCTGCTGGGGGTTTTTAACAGTGAGCAGCTGATGGATTTTGAATGTTGGCTTAAAACCAGCTCTCAGAAAATGTTTTCAGGGTACCACAAAGAAAAACACCTGAAATTCTTCCGTTTGCTTCATCAAAATCAAAACGATGCGTTGGTGAAGGAAATCATCGCAAATTCTGCTCAAGTTGGCATCAGCTATGCAGGCTTGGACCTGCTCGACTGTGTCGCTCTGAACTACATTGTCAAGTGCCTTGGAGGGATGGAGCAGTTGAATCTGTATTTGGCAAATAATTTGACAGAGGAGGGAACCAATATCCTGATCCCAACCATGATCCTGTCTCAGAAGATAATGTAAGTCACAGAATAAGCAGAAAATTGCCTTTTGTTCAATCACTGTATGTGTTGTTCTTGTTTGCGTATCAGGGTTAATTTGACATTTTGTTGACTGTGATTGCACAACAAACAGTTAGTCCAGAGGTTGTGGGTGAGCGCAGGTGAAATTACTCTCTCTCTCCCTCTCTCGCTGTCCCTCTCCCCCCCTTTCTGTCTCTCTCTGTCTCCAGGTTAGCACAAAGCTCCCTGAGTGCAGGCTCTGTTGCTCATCTAGCCAGGGCCTTAAGGGAAGGAATAACCAAGACGCTGGACCTATCTCATACCAAACTTGGAGATGAAAATCTCAAAATCCTCTGCAGTGGACTCAGAGCCTGCAATCTGCAAACATTGAGGTGAGACTGAAAATGAGCATCTTAATATCTCGGGGGAGAAGAATGTCGAATGATCTCCAAAATAAACACTTTATTTCATTCATGTAGAATGCCATCATGCAGACTGACAGAGGCTTGCTGCGGAGATCTGTCCTCCGTGCTGACCTCCTCCACCTCCCAGCTGTGTGTGTTGGATCTGATGTTCAATGAGCTCGGTGACCAGGGTCTCACGCAGTTGTGCCAAGCTCTGCAAAGCCCTTCCTGCAAACTACAAGAGCTTCAGTATGTACAAATCCACATCATATGCAGCATGTCATATTTGGCTGTAGCCTGCATTCTACATGACATAATGCTGAATGAGTCATGCATGAAAGTCATGGAATTTCATTTAATGATTTGGAATACAACATTTGTTGTGTCCGCATCATTTTTTTCAGTTTCAGCTTGAAATGTTGTCTTATATTTGTGGTACTCGTTTCAAGGATATGTAGCTGTCAGTTGACAGCAGAATCCATGGAGGCTTTGTCCAGAGCCTTGTGTTGTGGCCAATCAGAACTCAGAGTTCTGGACCTGCAACGAAATACGATTGGTGACATTGGAGCAGAGCATCTATCCAAAGCACTACAGTCCCCACATTGTAACCTACAGAGGCTCAAGTAAGGCAACCCAAAAATGATCACATTACTATCTTTCTGCTTTTCTCTTTGCCGAGTAAATTATACCCAGAAACAACATATGAACATAAAAAAATCCTAACAATTGATATCGTAAATGTTCCATTTAAAGGAGTAGTAGGCAATACTTCTGTAAATTAATTAAGTAATTCAAATCAAATTACTCATAACATTCCAGCAGCTATCGATAAATCCAATGTTCTGAAAGAAATTTCATGAAGGCTTTATGACGATGATGATGTGTAGTAGGCTTTCAAAAAAATTCAACCCGGCAGCCAAAAAAATGACCAATCAGGGCTAGTTTTGTAGCTACCAATGAGTAAAAAGTTCCTGGTTGCCTTTCTCTGTCCAACTACACTGATCTGTGCATGCGATTGGACATCATTTGGTGGGAGGGTCTCAGGGAAGGAAGTTATTTTTTTTTGCCTTGTCTTTTCAAATTCGTGTGGTTTAGTCAGATTTCATCTAAATCTTCCTCCTGCCCCTTTACACAGTTCCCCAGAAATGTCAACAACTGTGTACTGTAACTTCTACTGTCCCATTTCTTTTCAGACTCCATGACACTGAGTTGACAGGGAAGTGCTGTCCAGGTTTGGCCAAGGCCTTGAGATCAGACCAATGCTCCCTGGTGGAGCTGGATCTCTCGTCGAATGAGTTGGGACCGGAAGGAGCATTGCAGCTCTGCCAAGCACTCCGAGAACCGGGCTGCCCACTGGAAAAACTCTGGTACACCCAACTTCTTTTGATAATACCCTGGTCTTAGACATTGTTATGTTGTAAATCCCTGTCATTAAAGGGACTTGAACCTGCTTGTTGCACACAGGTGTCGCTTGAAGTGACTTTAACATTTGTTTTTCTTTATAGTTTGACGCGATGTGAGTTGACACGAGTGGTGTTTACCGAGTTTGGACTGTTACTGAGGAGTGGGAGCTCCCAGCTTAAGTCCCTGTCTCTAGCTCTGAATGGCGTCGGAGACGAGGGGTTGAAATGCCTATGGAAGGCTATCGCAGATCCATGCTGTCTCCTGGAGGACTTGAGGCAAGTAAATTACCACCTAACTCGCACTACCTTTAAAGTCAACACAATGCCAGAGATGACCCGCTTTTGAATGAATTTGAGTAGAATTTGAATGGTTTCACTTTATTCAGTCCTGTCTCTCTCAATGTGCCAAGTGCACAAAGAACTGCGGCAGTAACTAAAATAGTACTTAACCAGAATTTATAAGCACCTGCTCACGGGACACTTCAGAATAACTAATTTGACGTTCATTATATACATATTAGTATTGAAATGACGGAGCTGACAGACGCCAGTAGTGCGGACCTGTGTGCAGCACTGAGGGCCAATCGCTCCCTGAAAAGCCTGGACCTGTCCAACAACTCACTGAGCGACACCTCGGTGGCAGCCCTGGTCCAGATCGTGCAGGACAGCACCTTCTTGCAGGAAGTAAAGTGAGTGCTCCTCCACATTACCACACCCCACATGCACCAACTAATTCCTGTTGCACCCAGCTGGGCTTTCTGTCACCTTGACTCTACACTATGAATTCTATGGAATTCTTTGGTCTTTTTACTGATCGTCCTTCCTTTATCGATTCTTCCTTTCAGCCTGAAGTACAACGAGTTCGGTGAAGACGTTTTTGACATCATGGACCAGTGTGGAAAAATAACATACTAATCGATCAAGTTCATTTCTTCATCATAATGAGAAGGAATGACTGCTCCAGGCTTAAGACTGCTTAAAATTAACCATTAATTGCAACTATATGTCAACAATTTCATAAATACAAGTACTTACAATGCATGGGTGGATTTAATTAAATACATGTTTAATGAGTTCAACATAATTTGGTTTTTTTTTCATTCATTCAGGCATATAAAACAATACTTCTACAACCATCAAATATATTATTCAATGGTAAAGCTCCCTTTCATTTCACAGAATAAAACATTTCACTGTGAAACTGCAATTGTAATACAAAAAACAACAACGAAAAATAAACTTTATAAAACTGTCTACGCAATTCTGTAAGTACCTGACTGCTGTAAACACACTGGAGACACACAGTGATAAATAGTCCTCACTCCAGAGGCAAGTTGGATGTCGGAGGATCTCTGCTGGAAGTGAGTTTAAAGCGAGCAACCCCATTTGTAATATGGTCAGATGTCAGCTCAGGTCTAGGAACGGCCATTCACACCGGAGTCCTTTGAGTCCTTGGAAATCCTGCAGTTTGTGTCGGCCTCCTCCTCTGAGCTGCTCTCGATGTCACTGCGATCGTCCTTCGCCACCTGCGAAATGATGCCATGCATAAGTGATGGGTAATTGGTGAGCGAGTCGGCTCATTCACCGCTCTTCAGAACTATCTGTTCTAGCTATTCACTTGCCCTTCAGAACTATCCGATGAGCCGAACGACGTTTTTGATGTTTTTATATATATTATATAGCAGTAAATTGTGGTCCAAGTCATTTGCTAGGAAATTCCACACTTCTCATGTGCATGACATATAATTTAATCCAACAAAAGAAAGGTTAGAAAGACTACCCAGCACATTGTAGAACTAAGAGACAACTATTATACAATTCATCATCACATTCAATTGGTGGCATTAAACACAATACTGTGGCGTGAAGGGGGCTGGGCTTGGCGTCAGCTTGTCAAACGAGGGAGGCGGGGCGGCTAATTCCCGGGAACGACGCAGCTGTGGGTGGTGAGCATGATTGCAGCTATGTCAGTATATATATATATATATATAGTGATGTGTGTTTTGCTCTGCCCACAGTGAGGCTGGGTCTATGACCACCCGGAAAGGTGTCGGAGAGGGACTTCTCCGAGTCGGACATTTCACCACTAGTGAAGTGGAGGACGGACGTTATTTTATGTTTTATACAAGTCACTGTAGCAAACTCGCTGCCACGCGGTCGGGATGTGGGTAGAGATCAGCCGGGAGTCAGCACAAGCACTTAACAATTTATCAATTTTACAATTTTATATCTCCACCCCCTGCAATCATGCTCACCACCCACAGCTGCGTCGATCCCAGGAATTAGCCGCCCCGCCTCCCTCGTCTGACAAGACCCGACGCCAAGCCACGCCCCCTTCACACCACAAATACTAACACATTTTGTGAAGGAAAACTTTAATAAACAAAGCCGTTTGGGGGTCGAACGAGCTGGCTCTTATGAGTGAGCGGAATCAAATGCCCGACTCACTCACAAGAACCGGAATGCCGTCACAACCGTGTACGCGTCAACATAGTCCTGCATGTTTCAGGTACGACATGAAAGGCACAGACGACGACTAAACGTTTACCTTTCCCTTGAATATGGCCTTGATGGCGATGCGAGCAATGAGGTAGAACCAGATGACATGGAGGACCTGTAGCACGAGCAGCAACCCATTCAACAGCCACCAGGACCGGTAGGGACCCACAATCTCCCAGCTCTCGATCAGAACGCTGCGGACAACCCTGGAGTGGCCCAACCAAACACATAATCGCAGTTGAATCGTTTGGAGAGTCAGCGGTGCATGCAGACTCAGATTTAGACTCAGACTCAGATCACAAACTTGACAAAACATCGCTCACGCCGTACAAAACATTAAAGGTGCTACATGTAACAATGACGCAGTGTTTAAAATGGGTACCGCAGTCCAAATTCCCAAATTCAGACTCGAAGCTCACGTGTGTTGCCAGGTTGAGGACACCGAACGATAGCTATGCCATTATAACTATGATTGTACGCGTAGCTGTCTAGGCTTCACCTTATGGGCTTGTCCTGTGCACTGAAAAATTCAACAATGTACCAACCAACATATCCCACGGCACCGTGTATACAAGGCCGCACAGAGCGGCACTCATCCTCCACGCTATTCATCCACAATGGAGGGTACAGCAGGTGGGAAACTAGACGGCTAACGCCTACAATCATAGTGTCTCCTCTCGTCGCTTCCCCTGAATGGCTCAGAATCAGTAAATTGTCAAGATAAAAAATAAACATTTTCCCTTGACGCCCCAACGCCGCCTCTACGTACTTTGTCAGTGTTAGCTTGATGCATGGCTGGCTATGTTTACGGCCACAAAGCTACAACCTTACGTTAGTTGTACGTTTAGCTAGTACCTATATACATGTATACATACACATTAGGGCTGTCAAAGTCAAACCATGCAGAATAAAATTGGAATGAGTCCGGGTGTGAAGTGGGTCAGGTAAATTAATTTGTTGTTGGAGATGTTGATGGCGTTATTATTTGGGGGTCATGATGGAAACAGTCTGTATGTATAGCATGTTATAAGAGCATATCACTTGTAATCTCACCAGAATGGATAGATGACGAGGCGAGTAATGAAGAACACTACGCTGAACACGATAAACAGTGTGTCGCATAGCTTCTGACACTTGGCGTAGTTGGCAAGTTTAGCAGCCTAGGAGAAAGGAAGAAAAAAGCTAATACATTAATACTAAATTATTAACATTTAATACATTAACAGAGCAGTACCCAGTGATGTTGCCTGTGATCTTACCCCACACTACCTAAACGCATGCTAATACCACATGGGGTCCTACTGTTATTATAATACGCATGCTTTATTTTTTCATACACAACAAAGGCTTCCGTGCTGTCCTGTTAAATCTCTGTCACACAGAGACTTTATTATGGATGGGTAATAATACAATTCAGGGCATTCGGCAGACACAAAGCAACTTACAATAATAAAGTACATTTGTCAAAAGAGTGAAAGAATATATATCGCTGACGGTACAGTTAAGAAGAATCATATATTTCTTCAAAGAACAACAGATGCAGAAGTATATTCTGGGTACAGCTATTATTGATAATGGCTCAATGAGTGCTGCTACATAGGCCTTATTCACCTGGCGGCCATATTGGTTCTTAACTGTACCTGCAGCTTTCCCGAGTGGACTGATTCTGGTCTGGCATCATGACATGACACAGGGGTTTCTTAGTTGAAAAAGCAATTATCCAATGAGAGCCGCGGGGGGACTAACAATTAGCCAATGAGGGCCGCAGGGGGACTCACAATTAGCCAATGAGCACCATAGGCGGGACTAATGCCGTTGTCAAGCGTTGTCAAGCTGTGCACCAGAACCAAGGAGTAATAACAACAATGCCCGCTATAGACAAGATAGACGCTGCTATCGAGGAAAATCGTTGTTTGTTTTTACTTAATTCTGAGTCCGGTCTTAAAACCCCGACAAAACCAGTATGTTGGCACGGCTTAAAATGACCTGAGATTCAGGAGGATACGTTGGTCTCGAGTGAAAATGTAATCCCCCTTGCCCATGGAAATTGGTCAAGGCTGCTAACCATTACGTAACTTTTAAAGTTGGGGCCGACGTTGGCAGTACACACTACACGACTGGTCTTGACGATCAGCCTTGCCTTGACGTTGCATCGGTGGTCCACACTAGGTGACTGAGAACATCCGCGGTACACACATGAAGACACTATCCAATCTCATCGGCTGTTGCCAGTGTAATCAGCAATCTCAATCTCAGTGCCACCAGACTATGAGATTCGGGTCTGATAATATCAAACCAGTTTGTCTGATACCAGGCTAGCTGCAGCTAGTATCTACAAACAAAATAGCCATTGGTTGAATAAGGCCTATTAGGTGGCTCCAATGGCGACCATATCAGCTTCATACTTGACCATGGAACTGCATACGTTAACTCCCTATTAAACTGTAAAAAAAGCACTTGGTTATTTATTAACCAAGAGAATGCATCCATGCATGCTCCCTTCAACAAAAAAACAGCAGACTTTGCATTTAACAGGGTGTGTCACACGCGATGACTCCCATTGAACACAATTAGTGCAACAAACAGCACAGCACAGATCCACAGGACTCCAGCTCCTTAAGGACCCGCATGTCAGATAATTTAGTGACTCGTTGTTTCTTGAGTATCTGCTCTGCCTGCGTTGCAGCATGCATCTATCTCCACATGTCTGGTGACAAATCAACAGCAGATCACCCCGGGCATTTACCTCAAGGAAGATGTCGGCCGCATCGTGCGCACACATGACCAGGGTTCCAGCTCGTAGCATGTTGTTAGCGTAGGAGAACGTGATGAGAGAAATGGTGGCAAAATGGTGGACGAGCATAATGTTGAAATCCTGTCGGAGGTTAAAGCGAGCAAAACAAACAACAATCAAAAGTGTGAAGAATGACAGCTATTGGTTAAGTTGTGTTACTTGTTACCCAGGTTTGACTTGCTTTACTGGTTATATATTGGCTTGACTCTTATAATAAATGAGAGTTTCGGGGTAAAGGTCCCGGGGGAACCTGGTTCAACGAGTATCTGTATGTTGTTTTTTTTCTTGTAACACAAAAGCTTCCACTCATAAGCCTGGCATCTGCATTACACACTACTCTTACATTTGAATCAAGAGACAAAGAAGGCAAACAGGCTCATCTGCATGTGCTTCAGGAAAATCCAGTGTGTGTGTGTGTGTGTGCCACGCCAAAAACAATGACACCACTAGAGATCCAACATTGAGCAAAGATCATGGAGAGGCTTGGGGACGACAAGGGGTGGTACTAAGAGTGTGCTCACCTTGCGTTTGATGTCTGTAAACTGGGAGAGCATGAGTGACCAGTAGAAGGCCAGCTCAGCTACATAGTAGTTGTACTGGCCAGGGCTCAGGGGCTTTGAAGGAAAATACAGTTACAAAATTAATACATGAATAAAGTCTAAGTGAATCCCCGGTTTCAGCTCAAATTGAGATTTAAAAGAAATGTGTTTTGGGCTGAGAGTTCTAGGAGGGTCCCGTTATCCCCATGGTTACTGCCCACGGCAACAATACAATAATAATAACAATACTTATGATGAGCGATGTTGTATATGAAATGTGCCACACACCATGGCATTATACTATAAGTGTCCGAGAAGCTTAACCCTCTCAGACATCAGAGCTCTTCACATTCACAAACCGCAGAGACTGGCAAAAACATAGGATCTTAAACCTTTCTTTCTTATTTTAGTAACAGAGACAAGATGGCATAGATTGCCATGTTGAAGATCACATCAGACATGTTACCATGTTTAAAAAGATTAAAATTTAAAAAATGATTTTGAGTTCACTGTCCATTTAAAAACAACCTTCCAAAGTAACAGAGGCTCATCATATCCTAACCGACGTGCTACAGGAGTGTGTGGACCTAGCATTTGCGCAACTGCCGCTGCTGCTAAAATAATCATTACCTGAAAGGGGTAGTTGTACCAGCATTCTTTCGTATTCCACATCCACGGAGACTGAGGGAAACCGGACACAGCGTATATCATTACACTGATGCAATGTACCGTTAATGCTACAAAACACTGCGATAACAAATGACCGGCTGCCCGGACCAACTTACCACCCACAAATAGCGAATTGCGTAGATAAATATGCCGAGATAGAA
The DNA here is from genome assembly GCA_900302375.1 of Bathygadus melanobranchus. Taxonomy (NCBI): domain Eukaryota; kingdom Metazoa; phylum Chordata; class Actinopteri; order Gadiformes; family Macrouridae; genus Bathygadus; species Bathygadus melanobranchus. The sequence continues at coordinate 765 of OMKP01055880.1, read as the reverse complement.
TGTAAACCTCCACCTAAAGCAGCGGAGAGAAACAGAACGACATCAATTAAGTCAGCCTGAACCGAAAATCTGACACTTGTTTGTGTGCTGCTGTGTGCTGGGAACATCCCCAACCGTGAACCTACATGCTTTCACAGAACTTTTTGAGTATGCTGGGCTTGTCTTGGTTCCGCCTGAGGCGAAACCACCGCTGTATCTTCCGCACATCCCAGTCTAATTGCTTAGAGAGTCCGTCCAGGAGCTTCTCGTCCGGAGACTGAGACACAAGTTGGGAAACAGACGTTGAGAGTCAAACTCTGGGGAAACACCTGAACAGCGCTTTATGTATACATGCGTACGATACAGTGGACATCGCGACACATCATTGGGGCTTGTTTGTTTGACAGATATGTAGGAAACATGGCTTTATGTACCGTTCTGGACGCATACACCTTCTCCAAGACCGCATTGCTCTGAGGCGGACGACTCACTTCAGCCTGAATATTAAGTATTTGGGCACAGGGCCTAGCGACAAGCCTATGCGCACACACACACACACACACACACACACACGATTATACAAATTACATTCAAAATGGAGGGAGGGAAATGAACCGCACACTTGGGCTCATTGAATGAGTCGTTATTGGATAGGGTGAGGAGTGGAAGTCCTGTGTGCTTCCTCTGTTTGACACTTAGTGCACAGCTTTCACAGCTTGCCCACAATAATTATTTTTGGAATGCATGAGCTACTGAGAGAGAGAGAGAGAAACACACAGAGAGAGA
>OMKP01055872.1:0-14051 GCA_900302375.1 Bathygadus melanobranchus | reverse complement strand
CAGAGACAAAGGCCCCCCCCCACACACACACACACACACACACACACACACACACAACCACTGCAGCCAGGTGAAGTTCATGGTGGTTTGTTAAAGTGACTTTTTCTTCCCATCAATCAACGGCACTACTGACCCTAAAACCCCGCTCCGTAATTGCCTTCAGGATTAAAATGGATTGGAGGCATCGCTGAAATCCCGCGTGCGTTTCCATTAGTTTTACCAACAGGAAGTCTTTGCCGGCGCGGGCTGAAAGATGTAAATAAACACAGGGATTAGGGTCTTATTTTATACGTAATTATATGAATATTCCAAACACTTTTAGTGAGCGGATTGCAGAAGTATAAAAAGTACATATTCAGCATATTCTGTACATGGCTCAAGGCCATAGCATGCACTGTGTGCTACGTCTCCCTCTGTTTTCTAAATAGGCCTATATATATTTTATATTCTGTAGTCATAGCAGGTGATCACACCCCGCCCCCTTTGTGTTGTATAGCATGAGAAGGTGATGTAATTATATTGAAGATTACATTACATTGCGGCCTACTCCCCCATTATTATTATTACAGTGAAGGTCAAATGACTTGACTAGATTGTGCGTAATATGATTACAGTTGAGTCAATAGAAGACGGCCGTCCCTGTTGTCGGGAAAGAAAGGAAAAACATGCAATCAAATGCATGTCGCATAGGCAGCGTGTTGTCATTTGTGGGTGTGCGTGTGGGTGGGTGTCTCTCTGTGTGTGTGTGTGTGTGTGTGCGGCGCCAAGCCAATTTAACAGAAAACAGCAGCATCACCAGAGATCCTCATTTGCATATTTGAGATACAAGACATCCTTGGAATTTCCATTGTTCACCGAGCGCCGCCGCAGCGGGACCCGGCACAGCGCGCTGCCCGGGAATGGAACACGCCATTTACATGCCTGGATCCGAGCGCCGTGTTCCCTGCTTGGCCGTTAATGAATGGATGATAACCGCCCACTCCTAGCTGTACTGGCTTTGTATGCTTTGTTACCCCCCACCCGCTACATTATGACCTGAATGTCCAAGTGCCATGCCGGCTAGGTGAATTACCAATACAGTACCAGTTAAATTCAATCCATTTAAATGCAAAATGCAATCCATTTACCAGTAATCAATGAGTCTATATGTCAAACTATTTTTAGCGAAAACATTATAGCCCTTTCACCTGCAGAAATCATTTTAGGGAGGGAGAATATTTCTTCGGTTTTTCACGTAACATCTTGCGATGAAAAGTTTGGTCTTAAATTATCTGGATGGCTTACCGACATGCGTAACATTTTGGTGTTTCTGTCTCAGCTCTTTTTAGCAGACTCCTTCTTTCTCCTTGTTTTTAGACATTTTCCAAGTACCCCTGCAATCCTTCAAAGTACACAAAGGAGTACACGTACCCCCATTTGAGAAACACTGTGTTAAGGCTAGCTAGCTAAGGTAGGTAGGTAGCTAATTGCTGTGTGTGTGTGTGTGAGTTAGGGGTGTAACGGCACACAAAAGTAATCATTCGGTACGATTTCTGTACAGAAGAAAAAAGGCATGCAAAACAACATTTCTCTTAATTTATCAATAATAATAAGTTAGAAACGTATACATAACTTGTAAACATGTATGTCCTTTGTTCATTTCCTGAACAAAGGACATAAAAGCAAGTGTTTCTTGAATAAAAACATACCTAGGTCTCGGTATTATTTAAAATGAGTTTGTCCACATTGTGTGCAGAAATGGCAGCTCTGCTGCCACTAACAATGTCTCTGGCAGATGAAAAAGCTCTCCACAAAGCTACAGCTTGTGCTTGTTTGTAAAGCGCTGCTATGACTTATCGGCTAAAATACGTGCGAGAAGTAATGTCGTACCGGGCCCAATCACTTTCAACATGTGTTTAATGGACTGTACGCTATAGCATCACGATTAGCGCTAGCTAACAGTCTTTTAATCACTTGATGCTGCCTAAATTAATGATGTTTACCATCCATGGCGAATAACATGTTGTGTGTGTTCTTATAACACATAACAATACAGACGTGTGTTTAGCTGGCGATTCTTAATGCGCTACTTCCGTTATGGCTCCTAGGGAAAACCCGGAATTTGAACTTTGGTTCCACACACAAAAAAGCAAAACCAGACTATATTGGGCAACAGTAGCTCAGGGGGTGGAGCGGTTGTCTGGGAACCGGAAGGTTGCTGGTTTGATCCCCGGCTCCGCCTAGCTAATTGTCGAGGTGTCCCTGAGCAAGACACCTAACCTTGACTGCTCCCTACGAGCTGGTTGTTACCTTGCATGGTTGACACCGCCGTCGGTGTATGAATGGGTGAATGTGAGGCAAATGTAAAGCGCTATATAAATGCAGTCCATTTACCATTCATTTGGATCATAACATGCACCGAACCAAACTTCCTGTACCGAACGGTACGGTTATGAATAAGTGTACCATTGCACCCCTAGTGTGAGTGCATAGGGGATGTGTACGTGGGACGTGGCTAGGCCAGGGGTGGATGGAGGTGAAGTGTGAGACTGTGTTTAGGTGTGATCAAATCAAAGTGTCCTTGTTTCAAACTGTATCCATGTTGCTTCTTTTCCACCTGCCGCTCTCTCTCTGCTTCCTGCTGTCTCCCTCTCACACACTTTCCCCTTCCTTTTCTCTCTCTCTATAAATATATATATTATACTGTATATATAGATTTCATCCCATGACTTCCATCCCTCTCATTTTGACGTGTCTCTTTTCTCACCCCTATCGTTCTCTTCCTCTCTCTTTCTCACTAGCTCTTTCTAGCTTTCTCACTATCTCCTCTCCACCACACTCTCATTCTCGCTACATCTCTCTCTCTCTCTCTCTCTCTCTCTGTCTCTCTCTCCACAAGTATCAAACCTCTATTTCCCCATGGCTAGTTACTTCGTCTTTGCCAACCAGTGCGCCTTACCCTTCTGGTTCTCACTTCTCTACCTCTTCTCTGTCCCCGCAATTCATGTGAAGCCGCCATTAGCCAAAGTGCCGGCTAACACATAAAGAACACAGAACTGTGCTGCAACAACGGCGCAGTGCATTAGCCATCGCTTGGCAGCTAAATGTTCCACTTTATAAGCCAAAGCAGCCAAGTCTCTCTCCCACTCTCTCCCCCTCCACTCCCTTTCACATCCTCACATTTCTGAATACGGTAATTCTTGAGAGAAAGGCTCTTTGCTTATAATCATATTTTAGCACCGGTGAAAGATGTCTACAGTCGTTGAATGCACACACACACACAAACAAAAAAGAGCTTCTTCTTTGATTTTCATCATGTTAGGTCACTGCAACTTCAATATACTATGTTGGTTTAGGGCAAATTATAGATTTGTTTCCTCTCGCGAGCTGAGCTGACTTCTCCGTGCTTCTTCAAGAGGCTGGACCAACGGCAATCAACTCCCTGAGTATTGTTTTCAGAAAGCTGTTGGTGAGAGCATTGGTGAGAAGAGCAAAGTGGCAGACTTCCAAAAAAAAACCTGTTCTTTGTAAGTAGCCATAGCATTGTTTGTGTGTGTGTGTGTGTGTGTGTCTATGTGTCTGCCTAATTACCAAACTCATTTCAAATAAACTCCTTTATGAGGTTGAAGTATGCTCTCCCGAGCTACTAACTATATTAAAAAGTATGTTCTGCCCCGTTTCATTTGTTGTTGGCCTTAATGAACGAAGAGCCGCATTAAGTTAAATAGTAAATAGCGCAAGTCATTGCCAAAGCAATTCATTTACCCCCAAATTTCAGCTCATGAATGGTTTGACAATGTTTCAAGACAGAAGATTTCAGCTGACCATTCAATCTAATCGAGACTACTTGGTTTGGGTTGGTTTAGCTTAGCTAACTGTTCTGGAACCATGGTGCAAATCAGCTTCTAATCGTCTTTTTATAAATCTGGTTTTACTGTTACCGCCCTATGAAACCCTTATAGTTCATAGTCTATAGTGAGTCTATAGTCTATAGTTGAGTATTTATACACCACAAAAGACCTTTACCCTTGGCAGTAAGTAAGCTGTGCCCAGCAAACAGTGAGAGACCCCCTGGGTTTCCTTACTTCAGCGATGCTTTGAATACTAAAATACAAACTCACTCAGCACCTTTCATCAGGCAGTGTAACTCAGGACCAACAAAACAGAACACAACTAAACCTTTAGTGACATTTATTTTATTAATATATTGGGAAATGAGAGTGGTAAACATGTGATAAACATGTAAAAGATGTGTTTGATTACATGCTGATGAATCACTGTTGTTGATGCTTAACTAATCAATAGTGCCTTTTTGGTGTGTAAAACAATGACTTGACACAAATCATAATGGTGTCTAAAACAATGACTCGGCACAAATCATTATAATGATGAATAAATCAATGACTGCGCAACAAATCATCATAATTTTAAACAAAGCCATGACTCGGCACAAAATATCAAAATGATTCGGTGAGTAAATGTAATGACTCAAATTTCAATGGACACATTCCCCTCTAGTCATCTCTCCCACTGCGTAAATAGCAAGTAGTCTAACTGCATAGCAGGGTTCGCCTGTTAGAGTGCACCCAATGCCTCTAATCCATCTTGACACATAGTTAACCAGCTGTAAACCCGAACCCTCACCGTGACACATCACCTTAGCAACTGCCCCTCCTCAACAGTCCGTTTTGTCTCTGAACTTCGATTTTTTTTTAAAGGCTATATTTGAAGCCCCGTGTGAGGAGCTGTCGGAAGGTAAGGGCGACCCCCGGCAGCTAGGAGGCAGGGTAGGGCAGCACTCCACGCAGATTTAATTGGACGATAATGTACGAAATGAGACAGAGTCAAAGACGTGTGGCGCGAGAGCATGCCGTTCTGCCTTCCGGCTGTGGTGGTGGCGGTGGTGGAGGTGGCGGCAGCTGCAACAGAGATCAACGCACCTCACCTCGATTCAAGAAGAAAACATTCTCTAATGGATCCCTCCGGACTCATGGGGCGTCCTCTCTCGCTCTATGGCATATATGTATTTCAGTTCTTCCCCCTCTATATTATTTTTTGGTTTGTTGCAATGGTGGCATATGCTTTTTAATTATCCATGTGAGAGTTGCCACCACAGGAGAAAATTGTTTTCTTTTATATTGAATCCCAGCATGCTAAACAATGCTGTTTTAACATATCTATTTCATTACGAATGCATGAGACTCCTTTGTGCTAGGTAATGACGATGGGCTTTTGATTGTTTTACGGTTACACATTAATCAACTTTTTCCGTATCATATTATGTGATATGTTATGAGCTATGTTTTGTCATGAATTATTCTGTTTTGCTATGAATGATGACAATGTCATAATTACATCATAGTTTGTATTATTGGTCTTGTACCATTAGCAACAATGTGGTTGATGCGACAGAATTATTTTGTATTTGATGTAAAAATAATGACAAATTGTGAGCTGTACCATTGAGACATGTTTTTCATGTGTTCTATGATCAGTGTGAATGCTGAATACTGTGCATGCTAAATTAGCAATATTATATGACCAATGGAATGATAGGGATAGCTGAGAATGTAGGTACCATGATAACATTTGTCCATACAAAATGCGGGCCAGCTACCTCGTGTTAAACAATAGGACATTGTCGAGGCTAAGGTGTTTGACTCTCAGCTGGAAGCTACTGGGTTCGAGTCCCACTGGCCACAAACTACCTGCTCCATAACAGACTGTGTCTGAATTCACTGCTTTTTTCAAGTATTTTTGAATAAAAGTGTCTCCTATAATAGTAATGATGATAATAATAACAACAACAACAATAATAATAATAATAATAACTGCTCTTCTCTCCACACCCTTTTCCTATTGATCTATGTCACGTGTTAATGTCCCGATCAACATTATATGTACATCTATTACGTGAACATTTTGAAACCGCAGCTGGAGTATTGCTTTAGTGGTTTAAGCTTGGGAACACTTTAAGGGAGGGAACTGAAATCAAGAGCATAGCCCAAGGATCCTTCTGAATGAGAAGACATGTGATACTAAATCCCACATGGCCTGCAGAGAGCAAAACATGAAATAGGAATCATGGTTTATAGTCCCAATTATATTCTACTTTTTCATCTCTGAACAGTTATTCAAAGAGATGAAATACCTTTAGCGAGGGAAGCAATCCCAACCAAAGAATGCTTCTCAAGAAGGTCAACTGTAGCCATATATTGGCGAGGTTCAGACTTCAACCCTCCGCTCTACCCTTTGATACTGCCCAGGTTTCACACTTCAGGACTTTGTGTGCATTTCTGACATATTTTCTGTCTCACTAATGATTTTTAAGATCAAGGTTACCCCAGGAAATCCATTCCAAGTCCTAGAATTATATAAGCAATAACTTTGAGAATAATGAATGACCAAAGACACTTCCACACCTTTTTTACAGCGCCTTTGGTAGAAATGTTTTCAGCATAATGAAAGAAAAGAAATGGGACATAGCAACTAGATTTAGTTTTTTAAATTTCACAAAGAGTTATTAAAACGACAATACCCATGAAGCCATAACATTCAGGTGCAGTGTGGCTGCCCGAGTGATAACCTGTGGAACCAGTTCATAAATGACTGCTTTGTCCTCATAGAAACCAGCAGCTGACTTTGACTCACACCTGGCTGGCTCTATTGTAGCTCCATTGTAAATCACAGAGTTCCTTCATTACAGACGTGTGCCGGGCGACAAATCTCTCCTCCGCGCATCACTTTGAGACTTGTGTTAAAGAGCTGCTGCGACTCCTGCAGTACGGGCTGTCATGTGCTTCTCTGCTTATCTCCAAAACTAATACAACAGCATGCAGGTAAACAGCATGGACATGCCTCTTGTCTCTTCTGTCCTATTTTCATTATTATCTGTCTATTTTATGGTGTTGCTGTGTGTTACTGGAACACACATTTCCCCTCGGGATGAATTAATTACAGTCTCTGTCCATCTATCTATCTATCTATCTATCTATCTATCTATCTATCTATCTACATATATCCATCTATCTATCTATCTATATCTCTATTTATCTATCTATCTATCTACATATATCCATCTATCTATCTCATCTATCTATCTATCTATCTATCTCCATATATCTATCTATCTATCTATCTATCTATAACTATCTATCTATCTCCATCTATCTCTCTATCTATCTATAACTATCTATCTATCTCCATATATCTATCTATCTATCTATCTATCTATAACTATCTATCTATCTTCATATATCTATCTATCTATCTATGCAACCACTTGGCTCATTTAAGTAATTGTCTGTACTGTATGCATATATAGTGCTAATTCAGATTCACTAATGAATTTGTGTCTTCTCATACAGACTAAAACCTTGGCAGCGATGACCAATCTCCCAGCGCTTTCACAGTCATCTAATGCACCGCCTTCATGTTGAGCGGGGTGTTTTTTGTTGTGTTTTGTTTACATTATGGTCAGCTCTTGGGCGATTCATTATGCACAACGACTCACGCTGCGATTAGAGCGATGTACACGTTTAAGGTGCGTGTTCACATCTCTGTGGTCGGCTCCTGTTAATAAAGCCACTGGGGGAGTCATCTAACACCGACAACATCACATACCACAGTGGGATATCTTTAATTTCACTGATTCATGGATTTTTACTAAACTCCACTCTGCATCCACTCAGGTGACGCTAACCGGTAGTTATGACATCATATCCTGTCCCCTTCCCGGCAGAAACATACCTGATGGAACACCATCAGTTACGTTAAGCACATAACTGACAGTGACAACACATCCAAAATCCAAACACGCCCATCCCCCAGCATCCATCCACTCTCCTATTGGCTACAGAGCATACCGTCACTCTGCCGTCGACGTGCTTTCCCCCTCTGTGCTCCATGTTGTTAACATTTTCAACCAATTAGCATGGCCCCTGTTTGTAGTGATGCTGGCAGTATGCTGCTCTCTGCCTGGGCACTTCCTGTCTTCTCAATGTTGAACTATGAGAGAGAGATTTGTTTTTGCTCAAATACAGCAGGAGAGAGAGAGATTTTTTGCTTTTTGTGCCTTGCCAATGAGGATTTTTTCCATGCCAATAAATCCCTTTGAATCTTGAGAGAGAGAGAGAGAGAGAGAACTACTGAACTACTGCTGAACTACAGCAGGAGAGGAACAGATAGTAAGATAGTAAGAGAGAGATAAACATGGGAGATAGCTGCATTAAAGGACAGAACGAGAGAGAGAGAGCTGAACTACTAGCAAGAGAGAGAGCGAGAGGTGATCCTCTTATTACGTCCGGCCACTGTAGCGAGGTGGCCAAGGTGAGGGCCACCGTGCACACACTCTGCTCAAAAACTGCTAATTAACCTCTGACTGCAAATAATGAGGAAGGAAAATAAATCATACAGAGAAAATACAGTCAGGCAGTGAATATAGATACATCAGCAACAACAGTAGGGTGGATGACAAGAAAGACAACGCTTACTACTTTATTGTAAAATCGTTCTCTCTCTCCCTCATATGTATACTGTATAAATAGGTCCCTGTCAGCATGACCTGGTTCCTGGTAAGGTTGCTGCCGCTCGAATCGATGTGGTAGTGCGATAGAAGAGAAAAACTTTCCACTAAAACATTTGTGGAAAACAACTACATTTGATTCGAGTCTCCTTTGCCCGTGGTGTCGGTTACACTCCTGACAAAATGGTCGGTATAATATTACGCTAATCAGGTTGAAAGAAAGTTGTTGGTGAAGGAAATCATCTCTGTAAAGTCACAATATGAAGTGAATCACACTTATTACTGAGGGTGTATGTATGGGAAGCGCAGTGTTGTGGAGTAGTGTCATGTTCTAGTCACTGTGTAATGCTACACCAATCTAGAATTGTAAACTTGTACAATCTCCCCATTACATTGTCTTGCTCATAGATGCCTCCAGGTAGGTTGCGGACATTGGGGATCAAACCTAGAGTGTTTCGGGCTGGGAGTCAAACTACAACTACACCAACCTGCTCTCTGACACGTTGACTATTCCAATGATATCTTTTTGTACTGTTCTGTATGCATATCCTCTCAGGAACCGAGCTGTCAAAATGAGATAATTAGTCATTAAAATCATCATTAAAACTAAAGTACATCAGTAATTAGATTGATTCTGCGGTGCCCACCTGAATGCCAATGACGACATCAACTCCATTTTGGTGTTATTTTACAAGCGGATTGCTGTACGCCAAGATCTGAGGAATAACTTCACTGCCACTCATGCATATATGAATATAGTAAATGGACTGCATTTATATAGCGCTTTACATTTGCCTCACATTCACCCATTCATACGCCAACCATGCAAGGTAACAACCAGCTCGTCGGGAGCAGTTAAGGTTAGGTGTCTTGCTCAGGGACACCTCGACAGTTAGCTAGGCGGAGCCGGGGATCGAACCAGCGACCTTCCGGTTGCCAGACAACCGCTCTACCTATATCTATCTATATATAGTAGTGCTTCTTTTTTTCCAAGGTAATTCCCCATCACCCCCCAATCATCAGTAAGTGTTCACGCTAACAAGCATCAGCCATCGACAATGCTGTCATTTATGTCACAGGACGCAAACAAAACAATCCAATACCAGCATAACAATGCAAGGCAAATAGATGCTACATTTGTTGAAAATAAATTCTGCTTTATTGATATTAATCAGTAGCAAAAAATGTAATATTGTCATGGGTAGATGACATTAAAACTGCCTTTTTTTCATTCAACCACTGTTGATGTACATGTAGAAATATCGGTGACATCCCAAAACTATATCGTCTACGTATTCATCGCTCGTACGTCATCGTCATGATCCACAAGTCATTTACATTTCATCACAAACAAACCACACGCAGAGGGCCGAAGTGAACGCAGTGTGTGTTGCTCCGTCAGGTGGTGTTTGCACTCTGAACAACCTTGCGTAATGATGAATGGGAAATATCCACCTGAGCGATATCTGCATTCAAATTTGTGCAGCATCGTTTACAAGAACTGCGCGCATGATCACAGTCGACAGTGGAATCATTACCCACACATCCGCGGTGCGTGGTTTGTTTACCCCTCTCTTTGCTGCGCTCACACATCTACCCTTTTTCCTCACACAAGTCGGCCCCCCTGTCGCGCCATATGGCAAGCCCTTTTAGCTTTTAATGGTCTTTGCATCACTTGGCAGGAATCAATTCTTACTGGTAAGAATTAAATGATTACTGGTAAGAATTAGATGATTACTTGTAAGAATTAGATTCTTACAATAAATTCTTACTGGTAAAAATGCATACAATATTAAATATATTCAAATAACTACGAACTGCATCTATATAGGCTACAAGTGGCTAATTACTATATTCGTGAGACCGAGACCAAAATTACATTTTGACTATTAAGAATTGGAATTGTCGATCTCAATAGTTAATCTATAATGGTATTCTGACTTCTTCAATACGAGATATCTTAATATCAATTCATACTGGTAAAATACATATACGTATTAATGGAATGCTTACTAGTAAGAATTACATTTTTACTATCAAGAATTAAATTCCACCGAGTGACGCTAAGACCATTAAAAGCTAAAACAGCTTGCAATAACGCCAATTATCCACAGCCTTACATTGAAACCAGCTCCACCACTCTTGCTGTGTTAAGTCACCTCTTCCTTCCACTTCATGGTGACGCTGTCCTCAAGCTGTGAATCATAAGAAGAGGCCTCTAAAGTGGTGTATATGTATGCTATCAATTGTCGTGGGAATCAACTGAATATTGAGTTATTTACTCTGCGAGGTTCAAGCCTGCGCTGGCAGCAAATTGCGCTCCTCGTCGGCGTGTGTGGCATGGAAGGAGAAGCGTCATCACTCGCATGTCAGACCGAGACAGACAGACAGAGAGAGAGAGAGAGAGAGGAGCTGTATGTTCCAGAGACGAGGCTCGAACCTGTCATCCGCTCGCTTATCTCTATCACAATATCATGGACACACATGTTATGGATGGAGATCTTTGGTTGCTCTGTTAGCGTGAAGCTAACGCAGTGAATTATCACCCGCCGTATCTACGACATTTCAGCCGAGAGGTTTGACGTGACGATGCGGGAGATATGAACTTCGTAGTGTTTATTTCCCCCAGTCTTGGTTTCTCCTTTGCTACACATTGGAGCCGCCTGAGATTCAGCACAAGCTCTCTCGCCCATATCATTGGCTCCATCTTAAGAAGGTGGTTCAAAACACACACACACACACACACATTCACAGTGCGTAGCCCTGAGAATAGAGATCAGAGTTCAGATAGGCTGGTCTGTAATGCGCCGTGCCTAATCTGCAGGCAAAATGTGGTTTGTTGTTGTTGCTAAACGCGGTGAGCGCTTTCACCGGCTTTCGGACATGAATCCAATTTGTGCAAATGCGGTACAGTGTTAGACTGGTAAACAAGGTCTACATCCATCCAGTAGGTATCCATAACAGATAAAAACACCAAAAATGCATCCACGGAGACCTATCTGACTCATGAAATGATGCTTTATTGTTCACACAGTTTGAATGTCACGTAAAAGTTGGCTTGACGTCAGACTGCTGTTACTTAGTCACTGGCAAGCAATCCCCATGTTAGTACATTGCTTGTTGAACACAGTGAGGTATAATGAATCCAAGGGAGCTGGGGGCTTGTTGCAGGGTTTAGGGTTATAAATGTTGAATTCCTGAAGACCTGTGCTTCTATATAATCGCCTTGTTTTTCATTTTCTCTGTTCTTTTTTTCCCCTGTTGGGAGTATTGGCTGTGTTCCGAGACAGAAACAGGAATAAAGTATCACTGACTCCCTGGAGAGATGGTATCCTCTCCAGTGGATGGGGACATCCATCCTTTCAATCCACTGCCAACGATTCCTCTACTCTGTCCTAAAATCTGAGTTCATGGTTTTATTAAGAAGTACAATCCCATTTTCTCTGCAAATCGTGAGCCTATGAAGAGAAGGAAGACATTAAATAACACAACACCATTTGCCGGTGATTTGAATTAGAATAGAAGATCTAATTGATTGCCACCATGTTGTTTTCTTACAAGGAGAAGAGAAGTGTTAAGTTAAACATGAGTTTGGACCATGGATCCAAGTGCTTGTGATGGCTTGGGTACATTTGCCAAAACAACAGTGAACTTCACGTATTGCCCTCAATTATATTGTTTAATTTGGCATTTTCTGTGCTCTACATGGGTAGAGGAAGGCTACAATTGGCATGGCGCTCTCATTAATTACTTGATAATTGCTTATATTTACCTTGCAAAATGCCAGTGATTGTATAGCTTTCCATTTCACACCATTTCCAAAGTGATTGATTGTGCTCGTCATAAATACATTTGAAGTCTTATCTGAAAAATAGAAATGTTCTATTTAAATGTAAAATTATGTATTCCGTAAGTAATATAAGCTGTAATGTTGAGGATGTTATGAATTCTTTGGTGTTTACTTTTTCAATGATAAAGGGAATGTTTAAAGTTGGGTTTTTCAAAAGGTGATAGCCATTTTGCTATTTGTTTGTACACTGTGTCTTGAAGGTCGATTGGCACGCAGATTGATTTTGATAGGCTTTCGTGTCGGTGGTAACCAAAATGATATATCTACCAGAACACGAGACATTGAAGAATAAAAAAAGATTGCAACATCCACCAGAAAGATGTGACCTCCGCAGATGAGAAGCTAGGAGAGGTGTGGCGTCTGTTTAAGATCACCGCCAGACATTTGCACAGCGACAACAGATTACTGAGACGTAATACAGGAGAGAGAGGCAGGAATGAAGTGGATTGGATTCCATCATCCCAAAAGGCCCATCAAACACGCAAAATGAAATGCTGAGAAACCGCGACAAAATGGCCGACACACACCAACAAAAAAAGCTAACTTGTGGTGAACATGCAAGAGGAGGCTTTGACTTTGTGAACAACATTAATCACTGTTAGTGGCATTGTGGGGGGACTGTAAATCTCCTTATCTCGTGTGTCACTGAAATGGCTTTTGCCCTCCTTTGTCTCAGTAGTTTGAGCCATTATTTTCCCCTCTTAATAGCATGTCATTCATTTCAAAGGCATTTTCCTAAATGAGCGGGCCACCAAGTTAACAGAAGGCAGAGAGGGGGAAAAAAGCCATTAAAATGGATGCCTTCCTAATCAACAGGGTGTTACCAAGGAACACGGAGGCGTGGGTTATTGTCTCAAATCTCTTTCATCATGGAGAAAAACACCATTACTGTTATTGTCTAGCCTGGGAGATTTGAATTGTCTTCACGACATGAAGTGTTGGGTTGTTTTTTTCTCCGTACCATTTCCTGCCCATTTAATTTGAACTATGACACCTGATCCACTGTTTCCTTTTGCAATTAGGTCTGTTTATATTAACTCAAATAATACAGTATATTAATAATATACAATATTATGTAGTTATTATAAACAAACTATAATATAACTAAAATAATACAGTATATTAATAATATACAATATTATGTAGTTATAAACAAACTATAATATAACTAAAATAATACAGTGTATTAATAATATACTATATTATGTAGTTATTATAAACAGACTATAATAACAACTAAAATAATACAGTATATTGATAATATACTATATGTAGTTATTATAAATAGAACACAGAATTGCAGCTAGATGCATTGATAGGTTTTTGGTTTGATAGGCTTTGGTCTATATAATATATGTTTATAATCATTGTTGGGACTAACACGTTACACAGTAACACGTTACAGTAACACCATTACTTTTGGCAGTAACTAGTACTCTAACGCATTACTTCTTAAATTCAGTAACTCAATTACCGTTACTAAATGGTTCGTTACTGCGTTATTTTTATGTAGATTGGTAGCGAGCTGCAGTGCAGTCCTGACTCCTGTGTCACATGCCGAGACACGTTGGGGGCGTGTTTGTGTTTACGCTAGTCTAGACTGTCATGGCGGCGCCCACTAAGTCGAGTTTTTTCACATGGAGATATTCTCACTATTTCTCTTTTGTCGAGCACAAAGAAAAGAACGTTTTAGTTAAT
>OMKP01055827.1:0-18841 GCA_900302375.1 Bathygadus melanobranchus | reverse complement strand
CTTATATGTGTCTCAACAACTAAAAGAGACCACCTCCTCCTGCCACACACCACCTTAGTGGCTTTGCTGGTAAATGTTGTTTGAACAGGTTTATTGCAGAGTTGGAATGTTTTGCAGGCACAGCAAGTGTAAAATGCTAACATGTCAGCGCTCTTCCTGAGTGTGTGTGGTGATGGCTGGTTTATCTGTGTGCCTTGATTGGCAAATGCACCACAGGTGTGCAGCCTGACCCAGTGCCAGAGCCTAATTAGCCTGACTCGGGTCAGGTGAGGCGGCTTAAACCAGCCGCCAACCACACACACGAGTACTGCAGTGATAGGGAGAAAGACGGAGGAGGAGAGAGAGATAAGGAGATAAGAGTAGGGAGGAATGAATGGACAGCAAGAGAGAGGAGAAAGCAAAAAAGAAAATAAGCCCGAGTAGAGGATGGAGGGGGAGGGAGGCGACCGATAAAAAGACGATTGAAAGAGAAATACAAGAGCAGAGAAAGTAAGAGAGCCAAGTGGAAACAAGACAAAACAAACACAAGCGCTCCAAGTAAGAGTGCGAAGGAAGGGAGATGCAGAGACACAGATGCAGAGGTGCTAATGAGCAGTTTGCAATGGAGAGATGACAGGAAGCAGCGCGAGCGCGAGCCAACAGGACAGCTATACAGCGCTCCGTGAGACGAGGAGCCACTACAACGCGACTGCCAGGAGCAGTTACAATGCATCGTATCTATAAACAGAATCACAGACGCACAATACGGCTTCAGATCTGCCGGTGAATCTACAGATGACAAAACTGCTTGGGTCACAGCAATGAAAGGCCGGTTTCAAGCTGAGGCAGAGGAAAGGAACACACCTGAGATGATTCTGCAAAACGAGGGAAAGGGGATAGAAAAGAATATGGAGTAGAGCAGAGAGAAGACAAGATGAGAGAAAATGAGCAGAGACCTGGTGAGGAGCCTCTAGTTGAGAAATAGAGAGGGGACATTCATAGATACCAGACAACAAAGAAATGCTGCCAGCAATTTCAATATCTTGCAGCGTACAAAGGCTCAACAATTGGTTTTCCTTACAAAATGGACTAAGTGAGTGGGGAGTAAGAAGTTGCTAATGAAAAGTAGTTATTGAAGAAACCTCCAACATGGCTGAAAAGTGACGAAATGGCAAAAAACTAAATATCACTGGCACCACCACAGGTTTCTTCCATTTGCACCACTGTGAACGTATGAAGACTTAACTCTCCACCTAAAACGGAATTAATATGCATCACATTAACGTATTGTAATTCATTTATAGAACACTCACTCAGACAGACACTAGAGCCAACTTTCTGACTGCGTCATTACAGAGTACGCCGGTGGCTTGAGGCATACAAAAGTGACAGCGTATTCTCTGCATATGACTTTCACAAATCGTAAAGCGCCAGAACGTGCTTCATCTGCCAGATTGAACGCGTCTCTTTCTACCCGAGTGACGGAGAAGTACTTAAACAGACATTAAGGAGGAGTTATAGTCTGGCTAGGTCATCTTAAATACCTGCTTAGTAGCAGTTTAACTACCAAACCCCAAATTACACATATCATTACAAGTTCTGGGGTCATATTCATAAAATATCAATGTCAGGTTAAGTTCACCACCTGGTTTATTTTTTTTTTTTTGCTCCTAAAAGGAAGCTTGCCTCATTTTGCTCATTTCTCTACCCTCAAATTATCCGGCTGGGAAGAGCATGTTTACATTTCCGTGGGGCATGGAAAGAAAACGGAGGGAAACGCTGGAGAAGAGGAAGCAGGTGTTGGACGGGAATATTGGAAGGGTTTTGTGTTTCAAAATGCGCTTGATTGCACTGTTGTGCACTACTATGTTATGAGTATGATTTTAGAGCAGTGTATATCAATTTCATCCAGCATATGGATCCAGAAAGGTGTGGAGATGTCCATATCTCAGGTGTTACCGACTTAGCTGAAATGGCCCACATTGGTCGTTCACCAACTACGCATAAAATAAAACATACACAATCTGCTTGTGAAAAGGTACAAGGTAAAAAAAAAAACCTAAAACTGACAATGTTGTTTGATCAAGACAGCATAGCCCATAAATCAGGACTTTTATGGCCTTTGAGTGTTCCTAACCTCCTGGCATTAACCCTCTGGCCCCTTTGCTTTCTAATGGCGTGGTCCCAGGACCCCCAGTGACCTGCTAGCCTCGGGCAACCATTTGCATCCCCCTTTTTGGGGAAATTCCACATAAATCGGGGCGAAAGCACCAGGAGATTTACTCAACCTTAGAACTCTCAAACAGGAAAGAGAAAAGTAGATTTGTGATTGGTCTCACTAATTGAAGATTTTGTCAATTATAGATAGTAGGGTTCTAGTTAACATGGCATATACCTGGAAGAAAGAAGAAAACTATGTCCAACACTCCTACAATTGTCAGATTCCCATCAGTAGCCTGGGGATGCCTTCCTGCAATCCTGCCATAATATTGGGGGGACTGTAAACTTTATCTTTTAAACAGCCCCTGTAAAGTGTAAGACTTCCTTTCTGCACTGTAGCATGTTGTTAGAAAATGCATCTATCCTTGGGGAATACTGATGGGATCAGTCAACGTAGTCAAGGATTCACTATAATTTTGGCAAACAAACAATTCACTAAACCTACATGCCATTTAATGAAAGTAATTAGTCATGAAAGGAAAAGCTGACCAAACAAAACTCACATTTCCAATTGCCACCTCGGGCCACAGTACACATAAAAAAACCTGATGAACTGGGAGAAGCCAATTAAATGATGGAGGCAGGGTAATTTAGTGGTTAGTGTGTTTGACTCAGCCAAAAGGTTTCGGGTTCGAACCACAATGGCCCAAGTCTATCTATAGCAAGTATCTTGAGCAAGATGCCTAATGACCATTTAATCTGCTAAATGACTAAATGTAAAATGCTACACTTAAATTCCATCGTTACAAATCAGGTTGCAACAGATTTCAAGACAATCAGCTGAGAGCATCTTCTGAAAGATCTGATGTGGTAGGCTATAGAATGAACGTCAATAAGGCAGAAGGCAAGTCACTTCTTCCTTTCTTTCTAAAGAACACGATAGCCACCATATTATAATATAGCTATAATAACATCCCCTGTGTTGTCGCTCACCAAAATGCCTTTGCAGGTCTTCTCATATGACAGATGGCAGTGATCTGGTGTAAGGTGAAAAGAGTAATTGTCCTTTTCGGCTTCACGACCTCCTCCACTTCCTCCTCCTCTTCTTCTTCTTTCTTCACCTTCCACCAGGGCTTGATGAAGATCGTCCACATATCGCTCCCTGTCAACGCCCATGTCACTCGCCTCCCTCGTCACTTCGTCTTCTGAAACTGAAACGCAAAAAGAAGCAGTCGGTCGGCTTTCGTGGCAAACACGCTTTCGGCTATTGACTAAAACGTAAACATGCAACTATACAGTAATGTGTGAACATCTTCAAAGGCGGTCGGCAACAAAAAAGTTAGGATAAAGCCATACGCTGTTGCACAGCTGCTCGCAAAGGGTTGAAGGTCCCAATTAACTTTGGCTATACACAGAAACACAGAGGCCCGTACAAAGGTGCACAAATGACAACTCATACGAGTGTGCACATATCTGTCAAAGCCGGCCCATCTTTGCCTTTCAGCTGTGCAGATGGAACGCAATAGCAGCACCAGGGTGTCCTGTTATGCTGCAGATGCCCTGACAAGGTCAGCATAATATCCACTTAAACACAAACGACTACACATACGATGATAGGTCTTGTGGAAGCTTAATCCACCATGTACACCTGTAAGCTGGAGCACGTGAGTGGAACAGAAAAAGAATGGAACGAGGTCAATGTGGTCCCCCTACTCACTAATGAGCCGAAAGCTGCAGAACTGTGGGCTGGGGTTCAGCCAGGTGGTTGAACAGTATAGACCTGCTCACTGTCAGACCTGATGACAGCTTGGATGAGCCAAGAGTGAATGGTGTTGATTGTGGGCCTGTGCTGCATGTACAATGCATAAACTGTATTTCTTTATAATCTACCATTGGTATATATAGTTTAAGTTAAGGACTCTGTGACTTGTTGTACTCCTACCTGTGGTGGCTGCGCATGGGATCATACAATGCATGTTGCTGTGGCTGGGCTTGCATCTTCCTTACCTTCTCCTATCCAGGCTGTGCTGCCGTCGCTGAGAGCCAGAGTGAACCCAGCACCCAGGTCTACAGCCCAATCCACCCGTAGGAAGTAGGGGGTGTCTGGGTGAGAGGCCACTATGATCTGGCGCACTGTGCCACTCATCTTTTCTCTGTGGCCTTCGGACCTGCAGAAGAAAACAAACACAAGGCTTCAAGATGGTGTCCATATTATCTTTAGGGTCTTTGTCAAAGCGACTAAGACCACGTAGATATGATGTTGGTCATGCTACAAAACACACTTGTCAAAATGCATTTTAAGTGTCTGTAGACTATTGGAGCAAAACGCCTACAATATAACAAAAATGATAATATAATAATAATCTTAATCTCATAACAATAACAATAACTAATCTTAATAATCTTATCGTTACAGGAAAATGATTTGTTTTGAAAAGAAATTACTCTCATGGGGTCCGTTAGTTTAATATGGAACTGCAACAGATGCACCTAAAAGATATGTATCATTGACATGCTCTTCCCTGCCTGCCTACTGTGCTACAAACCAGGAGAGAGAGATCTCACTTTTCTCACTATATTTCTCAAGGGTGAATTGATCTTGTCTGTCTAGTGAAGCCCTTCGAGTCGATACAAATGAGTTTATGGTGCACAAGGAATGTATATTTGATTTAACTTTATTCTATTAGATTTAATTCGTACATAGACATACAGTGTGTAGACTGTTGATATTCCACTTTTAATCATGTTTTTCTACGTTTTCTATCTCTACTTTGTTTAATTTGCACCGTTTGCTGCTGTAACTCCTGAAGAGACCAATCTATTTAAATAGGCCTTCTACAATAGTCCACGTAGTAAAAGTATCAGCGAATGTTTTCAACTACCCTATTTTGTAAACGTCTGAGGTAGCGAAGGAAGTTGGAGAAGGAACAGCTGTTTAGGGGGCGTATCGCAGCACTACTACCAAAGCTCATTCGCTAACATTGCAACGTTTCTCTTTAAAAGTGCAGAGAACCACAATGCGATTTTACTTCATGAAAAAAGGCTTAATGGGTTGAATGACAACCCTTTAAACCACAAACATGTACACTGATTTCATGGCTTCATCTCTTTCAATCCAGTTCACAAAATTAAGTGAGATAAACTTTTACTTGATTGCACATGTCCAGGTGAGAACACGTGATTAAAATACTTCCACGGCCAAGAGAGGTGGCCATCTTCCCCTTGCTTAAATACAGGGCAACGTATGTTGAGACGGACGGAAAAGGGACAGGTAAATTGGCAGGTGGCCAAAATGGACATGTCTGAAAAATGAAAATGAGACCCTTCGCAGAGTGTGCCATAAGTTATGACGTGGCCTCACATTTTGGAAAGGGGGGGCGGAGGGTTGTCTAGTAGGTTCCTTTCTAGTACAAAGACTCCCTGAGAAAGGGCTGACAGAGCAGATGGTGAAGATGACTCAAACTGAGAGATGCTGCAGAGGCAAGACACATACCTACATGCACCACACACACACACACACACAACCTCAGATTAAAGTTGACCCCTGGTTCTGGAGGAGGGAGGTGGGTGTGGCCTGAGTGAGGAGTCACAGCAACATGAGGGGTTGCAGGGTCAACTTTAACCTCATAAAGGACCCCAGCTACTCATTAGGAACTGTAACATCTGCTCTGCCAGGACGATAACCCTGCAGTCATGACAGAAGAACACGCCAATTAAATAAACAGATCGCACTGTAAGGGCCGGCGCTAGTGAAGCCACTCAAACAGATGGATGTATTCCTTCCGCTTGGCAGGATTGTTCAATGAACCCGCCACAATCACTCAAGCCACGTGTCACACACGCGCACGACACACGACACACACATTGTAAGTGGAGATATGCGTATGCATTTAGATATTATTCCAATAACTTAAAATGCAATTTACTGCCCACACGTCAAGTGCTAACTGTCAGTGATTTCAAAGTTATTTCTAGCAGTAAAGACACCTTTTGACATATGAGCAATACATTTGTCAAAAGCAAAACATGTGTTACTAGCCTGTAGGGCCTGGTCTTATGACCTTTGCTGCTCTCTGTAGATATATTCTGTACACTACCCTAACCACGGCAACATGCAGATGATAACTGGCCACTTTCAAATGTCTCTATCCACACAGGATGAGTTGTAGATGAGAACCACATTGGAGAAATTGATATTGATTCAAGGTGCTTCATCTGTGAAATTACTGGTTTCTTAATGACACTGACACACTGTGGACCACAGGCAGTCAAACACTGCCAAACAGTGTCATTAGCCTTGCATGCATTTCCAACATGCTTTGCAGTTTGCAGAACTCAAAAGACCCATTCAAGAGCAGATCCATCAGAAGAAAAGTTATTGCTAAATGAAACTTGCCCTAAATGAAATGCCCTGAATCTAAATGCAACTTTTGAGAGGTGTGCCCACATTTGCAGCACATTGGCCTACAAATATGCATATGTTAATGATGTTTTATTATATAGGCTTATCCCATGTAGCCTGATGTGTACAGGTACATAATGCCAAGAAAACAAGAACCAAGCACTCCACTAGCCAGCATTACCCCCATTTTAGTTCAGCATTAACATACCAGTTAATTAAAAGGAAATCAGTAGAAAGGATGAGAAAAAAATCCAAGTGGCAGGTAACTGTCTGCTCTGTCAGATGAGATCATAAGTGTGCCATAATGGTTGTATGAAAATGTCAATACACACAAGAGACACGATTCTTTGTTTTAGAAGGCAGCAATGATTCTAAACAATATTGGTATTCAATGGGTGGACAGTTTGGGAAGTTGTATTCTGTTACATCAAGATGAGCCAAGAAGTTGCATTATAGTTTTGCAAAATAAAGTGTTCTGTTACATAGGAATAATTTAGATGTTGTTCAACACATTTTATGACCATGAAATTGCATTACATCACTGTGTTACTGCTGTATAACAGCATGTATCACCATATAGTACTGATTCATGTAATGTGACAGATTGTGCGCATTCTTATTCTTGTCAATGCACAATGCTATTGTGCTAAACTGATTTTACCATATCCAATTCTTAGCATGTGATTATTAGATATGCACAGGTATATAATACATATATCATACATGTGAAGTCATTTCAAAAACATACATGGCTACAATTATGCACATCCACAATTGTATCTGTATCTGCAATATGCTACATATTTTTGGGGTTTTTTGTGCAATATAACATTTTTCTATTTACATTGTCGAAGTTTGGTTTGTGAAATGGCCTATGGGTTAGGCATATAAACATGGTTTAAATGTAATCAAGATGCTGTTGCCGTCGCATGGTTGCAAGGGAGGAGACATCATTGTGTAAACCTTGTGCGAGAAGTGGACCGCAAAAATCTCATAAAATGTCATAGAAAACTGAAAAGGATCTAATAGTAGTTGGGTTATCATGTATGCTAGATACCGTCAACACGTAACTTTGTATTTCTGGGCACAATGTGTAATTTGGCAAATCTTTTTTAATTTAGAAGAAAGCAACAGAACGGACAGCAGACAACCAACACTTCCTAGTTTACCGCTTTCATTGGTGCTGAGAAGTCATATTTCACTGCTCTAAAAACTTTAACCTGTTTTCTACAAAGTTGAAATAATAACAACAACGCGACAGCATGAAAGCTAACCAAACGATGCGTTGGACGGCTAGTGTGTTTCTCAACCTTACATTTGCAGCAGTTTAACTTCTTACCCATAGCGCTGTATGGACGGATGACGTCACGGTCAGGAAGTGGGACAACTTGTAGCCTCCTCCTTGTTTGGTTTTTTTCAGCCAATCGCAGACAAACACGTCACTTGCGTGCTTACGTAAGGCAAATTACAGGAAGAAGAAGGGAGTGTGATGTGGCTTTGATTGTCAACAAAAATGGTAAGCTCATTGCTGAAGTCCGATGATTAACTTTTTCTCATTAAGTAGTTGTTACGTGTAAAGACCGCATACATGCGATCTAATGTTGCAGCTTTTTTCCTTCTTCACCAAACGCTAGCTAGAGCTAATGCATGTAGCTAACGAGCACTGTATGCTAACGAATCAAGTTATGGGTTTCTCTTTGTAACTGCTTATTGAATGAATGTGCATGTCATTAAAAGGCATTGTGTGGTGTCACTGTACCCAGTTAAATGTCGTCGCGCATACGTGTATTGATCGGTGGTGTCTTGTGTTGTGGTTGTAACATGCCACGTAGCTACAGAAGTGTGTGTGTGTATGGGGTGAAGGCGTGTGATGAGCCAGATGATCACAGACTGGATATGAATTAAGTTCATAACAGAGACGTGTTTCATGCAGCTGCGATCATCTACACTTCTACACATTGGGTATCACTGGCTGGAATGGCTACAGTAAAACATCGTGAAAATCATCAGATACCCGTTGAACGAGAATATGGTGGAGTTTGGTGATGAGTATTAGATTATTTTGCTTTTAAATCTGCTGCCTATGTAGAACTGAATGGGTTATTGTTATGAGTTTAGTATCTTATTAACAAATGCTGCTGTCAAACAATTAGAAAATATCACAGGTTCTCCTGGGCCTTTTTTTAATTGAAATTTTAAAATGTATAGTATGTGTGGATGGCATGACCACCAGTTCAATGTTACAATGTTACGTCGATCATCGAGATCAAGTTCATTTGTTGACATGCTGGAGCCTTCCTACCACTATTCCTCCTTTTAATTCCGTCACAATCACTGGTACAATCTAAACAATACACGCTATTGCCTAATGAATTGGAACATTGTCCTTTTTGTCTTGCAGTCTGCTATTTTCAACTTCCAGTCATTGTTAACGGTGATTCTGCTGCTGATCTGTACGTGTGCCTACGTCAGAGCTATGGCTCCATCACTGTTGGACAAGAATAAGACTGGGTATGCTTCCACACACTTTGCAATACTTTCAATGACAATTAACAAAAGAAATTAACCAAAATTATATATTTGTTTTCCATTCGAGAATATCCAAACTGAATGGGGTCTATTTACTAACTTCAACCAAGATGGCAGACAATTCATTATTGATAATTAAGAAACCACAAAATAATAGAATTCGTGTCCAATCAAAAGTTATTAGGAATCATAAAGACCAATCTCTCCTTTTCATACACTGATTACGGTGCAATGTGAAAGCACTACTAATAGTTGATAGACTAATTTAAATGATCTAAATGTCTAATCTAAATGAATACAAATGGGAAATGGATTGCATTTATTTAGCGCTTTTATACAAAGCGCTTTACATTGACTCACATTCACCCATTCATACACCGACGGCGGTGTCCAACCATGCAAGGCAACAACCAGCTCGTCGGGAGCAGTTAGGGTTAGGTGTCTTGCTCAGGGACACCTCGACACTTACCCAGGGATCGAACGAGCAACCTTCTGGTTGCCAGACAACCGCTCTACCTCCTGAGCTACTGCCACCCAAATACAAAACTAGCAATGACACAACAAATGACAACATTTTGAGAGGGGCTATATAAAAAGGATGCTTCAGTGAAAATGTAATAATGATGAATGCTATTGAATAAAAGTGATTGCTGCAGTGCGATTTCTATGTAGATGTAGTATTCCTAGTCATTAAATCACACATCCCTCGGGTATCTGAACTGATCTGGTTTGCTTTGGTGAAATCGTCTTTTAGAAATGGGCCGAGAGATGGGCACGTGTCGCTCTTGTTTTCGGTATCACTGTTGTAAAGTCATGACCTTCTAGCACTGGCACACATCTCATTGTAGGGCCATCCCATCATTATGATGGTAAATGCAGGTAGAGATTCCGGATCCAGAGCCTTGTTTTCTTATAACAAATAACTTATAACGGGTAATTTGTCTTTTCTCTTACAGGCTTCTCGGAATCTTCTGGAAATGTGCCAGAATAGGTAAGCGATGTTTTGGTTAAGATCAAGGCTCTGCCCAGACCTGGTGTCTAGAACCTGAGATGAACGCATGGCATTAAATATGCGTCTCTCGAGTGATCACTTATGATTGTATTTTGACGGTGTAGAGGTTGTGCCTTTTTATTGAAAATAAAATACGACTTCGCCAGCATCAATTTGATCATCAGGCTGGCCGCCTCCAGATATTTTAGACATTTACTCTTACAGACATGTGTCTGGAATTTGGCCGGAACAATGTTTGGAACAAGTGGAACCTATTTTGTAATTTGTCTCATGAATACTTGTAACGCTGAATGTCTTCTCTGCATCAGGTGAACGGAAGAGCCCCTGGGTGGCTGCGTTTTGCATCGGCATGGCTTTCAGTATACTTTTCATGCAGTAGCCAAACCATGGAGTACAATGATGGAGTGAATTCATGTGGGACAACATGGACAGAAGTAAACAACACACTCCCAGGGTTTCAGTAACGTCAATAGAGAAGGGAGATCCATCAACACCGCCTCCTCCTCATCGCTATGGACAAAGAAAACGTTTGTGACGAGAGCTGACTGGAGAACCCCACCGGATGTCTAGATTTCTCCCGGGACTGTGAGGTCTACCTGTGTGTATTTGTATATGCACAGTTTGTATAACAGCTGTAGGTTTGGGGCCAATATTTCCTCTGTTGCTTCTCCCCTTTTGTCACGCCTAATGGAATCCAATATTCTGTTGGGGTACACCTCGTCCAACGATTTCAAATGTTTGACTTTTACAAATAGATTGCTGTTATTCCTTCCATAAAATTATAACTGCGATCATCTACACTTCTACACATTGGGTATCACTGGCTGGAATGGCTACAGTAAAACATCGTGAAAATCATCAGATACCCGTTGAACGAGAATATGGTGGAGTTTGGTGATGAGTATTAGATTTTGCTATTGATATTATTCCTTCCATAAAATTATAGCAGTAATATTGAGGCAAAGCAAAAGTTAATTGGAGGGTTATTGGTTTGTCTAACATTGCATGACACTATTATCATAATCCAGATGTACCTGCCCCACCAAGGAAATTCGGTGTTCCTTTTTAATTGGACAGCGCCATTATTAAAGTACAAATATTTCTAACAATCTCTGCATAAAATGTGCTGCTGGCCAATTGTTAAACGTATTTGCTTCAAAACCTACTGAAGATTTGTTTTCTTTTTCAATTCAGTAAGTTTTGCAATATTTATTAAAGAACCTTTTGAAATCCACTTGGAGTAAGTTTTCTGTCTATATAACCTTGCTTTGGTCAGCACATTATTAAAGTTGGATGTGCTATTATTGTATTCCCTCTTCACCCCTAAAAGAATGCCCTCTATGACAGTATATCGCATATTTCTGCCATGATTCTCCCCACAGACTATAGTGTGCTGCAGTTAAACAAATATAAAAGCTTTTTAACAACATTAAAGTTTAAAAAGTAAAAAAAAAAAGTGCAAAGAAACCAGTTAATCTATTGACGATGACTGTTCCAGCGTCCGACACCCTCACACCACAGCCCTTGTTTGGAGAAAAACCTCATCCCTCTGTTAGGCCACATCCGATTTGGCCTGCCCTGGTTCAGATAAAGCGTCAAGCAGAGCCTGCCCGTAATGCAGTTACTATCAGACTGGTGACGCAGGGACTGGAGACAGAGTAGAAGAACGCTCTTAGTCACCGGCTTCTATCTCCTGCAGAAGAGATATTGGAGGGATGTGGCGCGGCTCAACAAAGCTAATGTCTTTGGTGAGGCTGAAAGGGGGAAATGGCAATTTCAGTTCCAATTCAACACTGTTGATAAGAAATCAATGTATAATTGGGTGAGATTGATCTTTGGATGAATATAGAATGAATATAGTCTCGCTCCCCCTGCAGACACGTGAAAACTTAAGCTTCATTCGGAGAGCAGTTGGAGGCTGTCAAACTGTTATTTCTAATTCAAAACTTTGATTCCACCATTTATCTTAATCTTATTTCAATCTTGCATGTGGTTTCTGAACAAGGGTGTGAGAAGATTATCCGCCAGTGGATTTGACGCAGAGTGCCTAGAGAAACATTTTCAACATTGACTTGGCTTTTAAAAGTGACTTACTCAAGTCTCTACTGATTCCTGGGTAATGTATTTCCTTTGGCCGGTCAACATTTACACTGATGCCAAATGACCAAGCACAGAGAGAAATAATGCCTCCCTGTCCTGTGTGACACTGTTTCTCTTCACGCACACACCCATGATTCAGCTACAGTACTGCCAACACCGAGAGGCAAAGTAGAGGTATGAAAGTTAAACAGTAAACAGTCATTTTCGTCAGGAGTCAACCATGTAGTTTATTATATCTTTTTATATAATATAATGAACCCACAATCAAAACCACTCCAATACATGCAAAACCTCAGCAATGGAAGAGACACGACAACAGTTTTATGTACAATAAAATCTGAAATCTGTAAAAATATTATAGACAGATTGCACAGCCCTGAGCATGCAGTGATTTGACCTACTTTCACTGGAAACAGTTATTGGGTAGCAACTTAACACACACTTAAGCAAATAAAAAAATATTGCAGACCTATAAGAGTTATTTCAAAGACAATAAGAAGATTGTTTCAAATAATGTAGTACATACAATGTCATCTTACAAGTTTATGTCTAAGTACAAGTACGGTAAGCAACCTACTTTAACTGTGTGTGTGTGTGTGTGTGTGTGTGTTGGGGGGGGGTTATTGGTCAACCCTCGAAACAGATGCTGGGGTTTTACTACATCACTTGAGATGGTCACGTACATGTAATTTGTTAAGAAGGTCCGGTTTCTAATCTGATAGAACGCAAGTGGTTTAAAAGTTTTTTGATACAGTATCACTTTACATTCAAGTATTTGCGTACTATTATCAAATATATATATATACGTGCACTAAAAGTGCACTAAATGTTACTGTGCCTGCTTATAACACAATAGCATAATGAGGAACAGACATCTTAGACTTAGAGAATTAATGAAAACTGATTGTGAAATGGGCTCTGAGCCAACAGGGAATGGCACCTTCAAAGAGAATATGCACTCTCTGGGGGGGCTGCTGGACTACTTTTAAATGATACTACTGTACAGTCATGTTTCTGGTCAATGACTACTACATGTGTAATGAATTAGACTTGAGCCTTTTACTTGTGTGTTGCTCTGAGGGTATAACCCAGTGCATAAATCTTTGTGAGCAGAAGAAGTGCACAGCTGTGTTGTCCTCATTTGAATGATGACCGACTTAACTGGGTCTGTAGTCTGAAATACAATCCTGCTGCATCTGATAGTCTGACTAAGAGGTTTCCATGACAACCAAGTCTTTAGGAAAAAATGGCCTTGTTCTGAAAAACAACATCAAAAGTGTGTCTGTAAACTACTTTACTACTTGGATTTACTACTTAGTCATTTAGCAGCCACTTGTATCCTAAGTGACTTAAAGTGAATTCATACGGTGATACATGCCATTAAGGAGCAGGTAACAGTACAGGTACAGGTCTGTGGAAATTGGGGATCGAACCCAGTAACTTTTGACTGGGAGTCGAAACACTGTATCCTGCCCCCATAAATATTGTGTATCCTAGTGGGTTTTTTTTTTTTTAGATCCACACACAATAAAGTCACATGCTCTTGTCTCTGTGAGTAGTGTCCACCCCTCACTCACGAGGTAGTTTGGAAAGAAGCCCACACTTTTCTTTTCTTTTTTTTAACCGTGAAGACATTCACATGCTTGTTAATTATCCCGATCTACAGGGGGGACTCCAGAGAGTTAAGACTGACGGTTGCTTGTTGTTTCGAAACCCACAGCAAGAATTCTTACTTTAGCCTTTTAAGCATCAGTGAAACAAGAAGCCACGTACGTTTACATACATAACCCTGCGGTTATGTATGTCTTTTCAATCTTATCTTCTAATTGTATTAATGCCCCTGGGGATGCTGCTGCAGTATTTTTGCCTTTATGTGCTATTCATGAATACTTTTTAACAACTTTATTTAATGTTCCTGCCATTTCAAATCATGTTATGCATGTGCCCGTGCACCACCAGAGACATTGTGCATTCGTTTTTAATCATCCACAACAAATGGAATTTGATTGAGCCTATTCTTCTAATTCCTAATGTTCATCTTTCAATTTATTTTAACAATATTCAGTTGGGAAATCAATAGGCCTACACATCTTCAAAAGAGTGAACTCAGATTTGTACATCAGTTAGCTTGCCATGTCCCTGACTACCTTCATCCATTAGCTTTCATTTTCCACCGGGAGAGAAAGCTCATTTATAATCCTGAAATGTTACCAAAGTCACATCCTTGAACGCAAAGTAAAGCCGCTCTAAGCTCAACTACAAATCAAGTCATGCGGATTGAAAGGAAGGTTTCCCTCGGCAGAATCAGTATTGAATATATTTCATTCAGTAGGTTAAGTTGTCTCTTACAGTATGGATTGTAACGATGCGTTGGTTATCTGAGGCGTGTGTGACTGGCAGGTCTTTGAGTCCCTCTATCACTTCTTCCAGGAAGCTTGAAGAGTGGTTCCACTTAGGCCCCTTGGGCTGACCCTCTGAGGCCGGCAGGCAGGGGTCCAAAACACAAGGCCATCAGCAAGATACATCAAGAGGTCTCTTCTTCTTCTTCTCTTCCTTTAGTTCCTCTCTTTCTTTCTTTCAACCTTTTAAAATCCTATCTACATCCCTTCTTTTTGTACTGATTTGCACTGGAAAACCAATAGCAGCAAGCAGGGATTTGGCAAACCTAATTCCATGTCAATACAATTGAAAATGGATTGCTTTTCCATCATTTTGTTAAGTGACAGCAATCATTGCAAAAAAAATAAACGCTGATTGATAGGCACATCAATGACCCAACAATAAATCGCCAGGCACCGCAAATCGCCACAGACACCCAGAAATGCACAATAGACAAGACAATCAAATCCAGTTCACACTAAGGCCCAGTAGGCCTAACCTTTGGCCTTTCAGCCTAGAATGTGCAATGGCATTTTCTGAAGATAGTGACGGTGGTTTAAATGTAATTGATAACATGTGAAAATGTACATCATTCTATTGCAGCCACTGTAGAGATGTTGAAGGTGGAGCACAGTGTCTTTAGCTGCGGCATTTGCACAAGCTATGACAAAGGGTATCTTTGACTGAGCGAGATATATTTGGTGCTGTTTTTTATAGTTTTGTTAGTTCATTAATTCATGAATTGTTTGGTTTTGGGGGGGAATCAACAACATACATTGGGCAAAATTGTTTAAAGAATTACCACTAGCAGGCAATATCTGGTTCTGAAACTGACTACAATTCAAACCTAATTGTTGGTGTGTTTGTTTTTGTTATTATATTGTTATTTGGATTGGACAACCTTTGCTGAATCGTTAGATAACATGCAGGGAGGGACATCCAGAGCCTTGGGGGACGCTAGGACACAAGCCAGTTTAGAAATACAAAATATAATTAAACCTGAGCTTAGGGGGGTTAGGGGGGCATGCTGTTGCACAGCATAGCATGCTTTCTTAGTTTCAAACATAAATATTTAAGTTAATTCAGCTTTAAAGGACAATACCGGTCTGGGTGATCAAACCATCATAGCAGTCTCTCCTGGCGTCACTAAAACATCATCACCATTACCAATGTGCTTTTGCTAAATTACTTTCTTGTACCGATTCTGCCAAAGAGCATTTAACATGAGTGTGTCTGCCACATGTAAACAATGGCAAGTCAAATGTTTAATTGCACTTTCGTTTTTTTTTTTTTAGCGTCGTGGCAAAAACAGTGGATCGCCATATAAGTACTTTACAAAATGTCTTTTCACAGACAGACGTGCTATATTGCCATTGTTTACCTTCGTGGCAGGCAGAAATGCTCTTGGGACGAATCGGCGCAACCAAGTGATTTTGACAGACGATGTTGGTAACGGGCGTGTTAATGACGCCAGGAGAGTCGGAGACGGTGGTTTGATCGGCCATACCGGTACTGTCCTCTAAAGAACAAACATTTGAAATGCTGTAAAAGAAAGCATTGTGTTAGTTTGTGACTCCTTGCCTTCTACGCATCGACAGTCAAATGCTTCTTGGCCCCGATTAGTCGATTGCAGAGCCAACGGTGAAACAAAACAATGGCAACACGAGAGGGCCAAAACAGGCCGTATTCACGCTTAATTGACTCCAGGATTTGGATCTGTGAAATGAAAATAACTGGAAAGCACTCTTTTTTTTGTTGAGCAATTACAGTCTTTTCTTCTCTGTACAGACATTGTGAAATTATTGAGCTCATTTTTTGTTGAATCATGTCTTTGGAAAATACATTACACAAATCTCCTTTTGACCATAGGTTGGCAGTGTTTATCTCAATGTGTGGATGCTTGTCAGTGCACAGCAGGCTGTGTTGATCCTAGCCTAGCCCATGTTATGTATATTATTTTAATGTAAGATCAATAGGCCATATCATGGTGATAGTATGATGATGATTTGTATGGCATTAGGACTGATAAAATGAAAGAACACACTACACGTTTGAAATAAGTCATGGATAAGTTGACCAATGATCAATGAATCTAATAGAATATTTAATTTAGTAGTAGTAGTAATAATCTTAGTAATACCAAATAAATTACATTTCAGAATATTTACCATTAGTATTTAAAAAATGAATATGTTACAGGATGTAGGCCTATGTAATATCAGCTATAACTTCAAGTCACACACACACACACACACACACATATGGTGGGGACATATATGAGGATAGCCAAAATGGAGATTTTTTTATTCCTATTGATAATTTAGACAAACCAAAACCACTGCCACAACCCAGGCAGACCTCTCTTCACACAAACAAGCAGGAAGAGTAATGCTGTTTGCCTGGGTCTGTTGGGTGTCAAAGGTCAAATCAAACAAGGGTTGTACCACACACGGTTGTGTATATTCCTTGAGCATCAGGTCTAAACATCGAACCACATTGGGAAACCAAATGCCTTGCTGTTAGGAATCGCACCCAACGTTCACAACATGTGTTTGGTTAGGCAAAGAAAACGATGAAACGGGTCTGGGTCGAGTCAAGTCAAGTCCATTTTATTTGTATAGCCCTTAATCACAGTTACAGTCTCAAAGGGCTTTACAGGCCATGTATTTATGACATCCCCTAGCCCTAGCCCCCCAAAGGGCAAGAACAATCTCTTAATTATTACAAAGGAATCTTGAGAAGGAAGGCAGAGTGGGGGATCCTTCCTTCCAGGGATGGTTATAGGAGTCCAATGGGTGCCATGATGGACATGCATAATAGTATTACAAACCTCAGTCAGACGCGCATGTGTAAGTACTTTTTCATATAGTGCACACCTGTTACATTTGTTAAACATTTAACATTTGTTTGTTTGTTTGTCCTTGTTTGTTTTTGTGTTCATTATTTTGTTTGCTCATTTGTAACACTGTGCTAAACTGTTGACAACCATTAGTAATTACATTAGTTATGGGCACGTTAGCAATTGACATCATTTACATTTGGGGAATTTGGCAGGCGCTTTTGTCCGAAGTTTCAAGCAGTCAGAGCGGCAGTAGCTCAGGCAGTAGAGCGCTTGTCTGGCAGCTGGAAGGTCGCTGGTTTGATCCCCGGTTCCCCCTAGCTGTGGGGGGACTGTCGAGGTCCCTGAGCAAGACACCTAACCCTAACTGCTCCCGATGAGCTGGTTGTTGCCTTGCATGGTTGACACCACCGTCGGTGTATGAATGCGAGAATGTGAGGCAATGCAAAGTGCTTTGGATAAAAGCGCTATATAAATACAATCCATTTACCACTCATAATTGCTACACAAGTGCCGGGATGTACGAACATACAAGATGCTGCACAATGCAAGTACTATTTTCTATTTTTAAGTGCCAGGACGTACAAACATATAAGTAAGCGGAAGCTGGTGAGGGACTCTGCTGTCCTGACATCGGTCCACCACTGCCATGCAAGAACAGAGAAGAGTTGCAACTCGGTGGAGTGACGTTTGCTTGCAGCTGGGGCGTGGTGTCTGACTAATGCTTGAAGGTAAGTGGGGGAAGTTCCAATCACAGCCTTGTAGGCCAGTACCAATGTCTTGAATCTGATGCGAGCAAAATCATGATAGCATTTATTTTTTTCAAATACAAATTACTTATAAAGAGGCTATCTATCCAACAACTGAAATCATCATTGATAATTGATAAGATATACTAAACTGACATCTGTAGACAAAGCTGCATTTTATTTTGGTGAAAAGGGAAATTATTCTCATTAAAGTTGAGTAACATGTTTTCCTTGTAATGGACAAAATGCAAATCAAACTGAACCAGAACTTCACTGATATCCACTTTGTGGTCTTACTGGAGCAGTGACATCTGGCGACATGAAACTTTCCATTCCAACACATAAAATATGCCATTAACAAGATAAAGTAGAGTATGTTACAGGAATTACATTGAAAATATATCATACAACCGTGAATTAATTCGTTTTTTTTGTGTGTGTGTGTGTTTTTACACATGGTAACGGTTACTTTCAATTGATCTGCTGGTGTCCCAGCAACATTAACCGATCCCCTCCCAGTTGTTTACACAACATGTTTTTATGTTTCATTCTAATCGCTCGGTCGAATCTCTGAGGGAACATTAATTTTCCTCCGTCCCTGGGTGTGACTGGAATGTGACGTGATGACGAGGACGCGGTTTTCAATGAATGAATGATGGAAGCAGAATATCCCCAGCACAGTCTGTTTACAG
>OMKP01055820.1:0-10037 GCA_900302375.1 Bathygadus melanobranchus | reverse complement strand
TTGCATTGCTGAGCAATGCATTACATTTACATTTAGAGCATTTGGCCCAACGCTTTTATCCAAAGCGACTTACAAAAAAGTAACACATTTGTCGAAAGAGGGAGACAGCAATATATCGCTGAAGGTAGACTGCAATTAGAACAGAACAAGTTACAAGCATTCCTGGTTGCCAGGTCAATAGAGCAAGTTTACAAACTTACAGTTGCTAGGTTGACTCCTTACTGTACAACAGCAGGTAGCCAGGATAAGATGCTACACAAGCTAGGTTATATTTCCACAAGCTAAGTTATATTTCAAGTGCCTAAGTTATATATCAAGTGCCGGGACATACCAGCGTACAAGATCCTACAAAGAGCCAAGACATACAAATATGGAAGTGCTAAGGATCCTGGAGGTTGTGAGGTTAAAGTTGACCGGGTAGGGGGGAGAGGGTTGGGGAAGAAAGGTGGGCAGGAGGTGAAGCTATTCAGAGTCCAAGTGGACTCTGAATAGAACACCGCCAAATGTGTGTGCGTGTGTGTCAGCTACATGAACAATGAACAGCAGCAAGCACAAGATAAAGACAGGAAAGAGAATTGTGCGTGGGCCAATTCATGTAAGATTGAGATGTGTTCTTTTCTTCATGTGACGACAATCGACAGGGGAAGTATTGACGTATCCCTCATAAATGGAGTGCATTTGTTGAATAAAGGCTATGTGACAAGGCTATGTTTTGAGGAATCACTGTAAACAGCACAGAACTGACTTAATATTTGATCAGTCAACAAGTGGGGACCCGTGTTTTATCAGATGTTCCACTTCTTCATTTAATATGATTATTATTGTGCAATGTGAAGTGTTTGGTGGAACATTGGGTGGGTGGTGAATTCTATATGGAGATTTTATTTCATGATGTGAAATAGGATCAGACTGTGGACACTTAATTCCAGATAAAAAAGAAACAGGCTTCAAAGGTATTGTTCAGTGTTGAGCTTGAAATGACCCAGACCCTATTTCCATAGTCTGGTGGGGTTAGGGTGAGTGAGCCTTGAGCAAGATGCCTAACCCCTACCTGCTCATTGATGACAAAAAAGCATTCACTGCTGATTGACTCAATAGTATTTATTTGGATTATTTATATTGAATGCCATGTGATAAGTATAGTTGAAAAGGTTTTGCTAAATAGAATATGAACATATGGGTAGTCGGTTCCAAACAATCAACATTTCTATTAGGCTACAGTTCAATGGTTTACTTGATATGAGCATAATTTTAAATTGGGCGTGGACTGAATGACAAGGTTCACATTTATGGGCAATTCCTGGCCAGAATCAAGTTTGGGGTGGATAGGTAATTGTTTGGCTAATTTGACATCTAAAAATAACAAGTAGCTATTTCACCGCATAACAAGCTGTGTGCACAGTGTTCCAGTCACATATTGACCCAGGAGAACAACACTAGGATTAATGACTTTCATAATGAGCCCAGTCTCCCAGCAACACAGGGCGAGGCAGTTGCTTTTGACTATCTGGAAAGCCAAGGGATATATGTGTATTAAGTAGATTAATTAAACTGCACCAAAAAAAGAATGGGAAAAATGAGATGGGCAAAATGTGCATGCGTATCGTCCTGTGGGAACTTATTGTTTATTGAGAGAAGAAGAAAAGACGATTTCAATCATTCAACAGGCTATTGTAGTAGTTCCCAACCTTGGGGTTGGGACCCCACTTGGGGTTCCCTGAGGTGCATATCCCAGGCCCTAAGCTGTACATATTTCACGATACATTTTAGCAAAGCATTTTTCAGTCTTTTAAAAGGTCTCATAGACGTCCTGCATATTCGAACTGACTGCATGATTCATAGCCACGAGCAAACTACAGCTGATAACTCGGTGTGTAGTAGACTGATGTGATTACAATTTGTGTGGAAGAAAAACTTAAAGTTGGGGTCACAAACACGGACCTAGAAATGGTGCTGGGCTATTGTTTCTTGGACAATGGTGTATAACTCCACAGGGCTTAGGAGTCACTGGAATGAGGGAGCTGTGTTGTTTCATTTCTTTGGTATTATTCTAAACACAAGGGTTCGAGACAAAGAGACGTATGCTCTGAGGTTCCTAGTGATAAAATGCGACGATATTGAAAACGTACGTTTGTGCGAACTCTATGTAAGCTTAATTAGATGACTCGTATCTAAACTTTTTTAGATGTTTAAATGTGTTTCTTGCAGAATACACATCATTATTAGATAACCATTGAAACCCAAATTGCAATATTAACCAAAGGTTATATTAATCCTGGAGATGTTTTGAAATAATAACACCCCAGTTCACCCTGGGGTGAACTGGACGTTTCTATATCTGACCAATTAGTCTTTCCATCATGCTTACCTTCCATGCCAATATTCCAATTATAGATGAGGCTTCAGCTCGTTTTGCTAGAGCCACGGTAACCCTGCTGCTTCAACAACTTTCTCCCAACTACTAATAGATAAATGTTGTGCACGCAGCATACAATTTAGCAAATAGAAAATAGACTCTTAATGCATAGTTGTAGTTCTCGGCAGTGATGACACCGTTGGACTATAGTTATGATTCTGGCGCAGGCTTCCTCTGCATTATTGTTCACTTTCACACATGAGCAGCCATCTGAACTCTGGCTTTCTAAGGCAGGGGACTATATCTGTCTCTATTTCTGTCTCTCTCAAGTCCTCCATTTCTCTCTCTCTCTCTCCCACTCTCAACTGCCAATGCAGTTGTGCTTTGCGCAAATTGTGATACACATTAAATGGCAAGTAGTAAAATAAAAAAGTTAAAAAAGTTACAAATTACAGACAACAAGTGAACTTGTATAAAAAGGCTGTATTACATATATTTCCACCTCTATGTCTATCTCTCTATGTCGCTCTCCCACCCTCTCTCCCTCTCTCACTGGAGTCTAAATGAGTTCTTGGACCCGCGACGAGGCTGGGTGGCCCCTCATTAAGCACAGTGGGGATTAAAGCCCCCTGACCAAAGCTATTTCCAACAACATGCTAGTGCATTGTAATGAGGTGCTCTCTAGTGCTGCGCAAACACATTCCCATCCACCTCTTTAATCACCTAGAAGGAGATGGGCTCCTTCTCAAGCCCCTTTGGCAGTGGAAAGAGGAAGAGTGTGTGCGTGTGTGTGGGGGTGGGGATTTGTGAGTGCCTCCATCCTCTGACGATGACACATAATCTCTTTGGGAGATGAGTGTTCAGTCTCCGGGCTCCGCTGATTGACACGTGTGGAATGATGATGG
Source organism: Bathygadus melanobranchus (assembly GCA_900302375.1). Taxonomy (NCBI): domain Eukaryota; kingdom Metazoa; phylum Chordata; class Actinopteri; order Gadiformes; family Macrouridae; genus Bathygadus; species Bathygadus melanobranchus. The sequence continues at coordinate 6,776 of OMKP01055820.1, read as the reverse complement.
AGTGAGCGAAGCCAGGCAGGAGATGGGACTTCTGAGCTGGAAGGTTTCTTTTCGGATGAAACGCCAAACATTGGTTGTAGAGGTCACGCCTCCCCTCCAACCTTCTGGATGTCTTTGAGAAATTAGAGGGGAAAAAAACAACATGGCAACTTTTCTGAATGGGGGGGCAGTAGTTCAGGAGGTAGAGCGGTTGTCTGGCAACCAGAAGGTTGCTGGTTCGATCCCCAGCTCCCCAGTCCCTCGACAATTAGCTTTTTGGATAAAAGCGCTATATAAATGCAATCCATTTACCATTTAAATGCTGTGTGACCCATGACACATGTGTGACATCATTTGTGTGGGGTTTTTTTTATCTGAAGGAGTAGCAAAGAGAAACTGAAAGTAGCTGAGAGAAAGTATTACCTCCTAGCTTGCTTTTTGACGCAAGAGCCTGCAGATGCTAAGGATAAACAGCCTTCTTTTTTTTGCTGAGCTATCAACACAAGTTCCACTGTATTGGGATTGAACACAGTTTGCTCTCTCTAGCTGTTTGTAGGGAAGGTACAATAACAGTGACTGGTGATGAGCGGTGATGAGCAGAAGGATTCTGCTTTCAATCTCCCTACTTCTGTCCGCGGACAGTTTCGACAGCTGGCAACGTGGCTCCATAGTGTATTTTATATTATTTTTATGTGTGATTGTGCTGATACATCAGTGGCGATGCGCGGTGATGGCCACATAACTCTGGCCCCATGGTCACAGTGTTTGGTTGAATAATTCAGGCTGCCCATAAATGCAATAATGGCGAATATGGGTTTGGGGGGGCGGCGACAGGGGAAGAGTGACATCAGTTTTATTGAAACAGTAAATCCAACGGCTGGCTCTCTCGAAGAGAAGAGACCTCAGCCTCTGTTTGACGGCAACATTACGGGTGTGGATGTACAGCTTGTTAGGACATTGTTGAGGGGAACGGCGGGGCTTGTTGTGAATGTTTGTGGGGTTGGCTCTATAATCCGTCTCTCAAACAGGCCACGACACAGGCAGGAGTGTGGAGGAGAGTGAGCAGAGAGCGGCCGGAGTGCTGCCTGTCCAACCAGCGGTCTTTGTTATATTCCGAGCAGGTAGCGGCCCGGTGATGGATTGACGCCAACTGGGCCCCGGCAGTCCTGAATCAATTAGGGTGAGTTCATGAAATTGAACAGAGGTAAAAACCCTGGACCACAACTTTTTACGGGTAATTTGATCAAATCTGTGTTGACCCCAAACCCTGGGACTTGTTGGCTGATAATGGATTGTAATTACTTTGCGGCCACACAAAAAAGGCTGTGTATTACAGAGGTGGCCTTGTCTACACATTGTGAATTTCAACTGCGTGTGTAAAGCCAATAGAGCGTGCAGGTACTAAAATACTCATGGCCAAGTGATAATGCTGCTAATCAGTCTTGCTAATAAGTGAAATATAGGATTAAAGCGAAACCCTGCGGAAGAAAATTCCTAGATGTTAGCATAGCTGACATTTTTCGTGCTCTCTTCCCTCTCTCTCTCTCTCCCTCTCTCCGGTCGCCTCTGCCCCAACGATCAGAAGATAACATTTTGATTGACATTTGTTAAGGTCAATGGTTAATTGCTAGTAACAATGCACCTTTAATTAGGAATACCACCTCATTATGCGCAGCCTTATTTACTCAGGACCCCAACTGGTTCCACTGCGATTCTCATGCAAATCAAGCGACAATTATCTATCCCATCAATGTGGGGAGATTCAAGCCTTGTTTGTTCCTAATGACATTGTTTGCACTATCGAGTGCATCATTAAGTCCTGCCATCGGGAAAGGCATCCTCTACGACCTATGAAAAGAGCCCCACAATGCAAAGCAGCTGTAACCTCAACCTTTTAACACGTATATCAAAATGTAACTTTTAAAAGTATTGCATTAAAGTTACTCACCGTAAGAGTAATTTGTTACATTGCTGTTCATTTCTGTAGAATGTAAGGCCATGACTAATAAGGGGTTCCTTTGCGTGGTACATTAGTCGTTCCTTGTACTTTAACTACAGTGATAAGACAATTATTTGCATTACACACAAAAACCAGTCCTCATGTTTACTCATCATTCATGAATTAGCAGGGGAAATGCAATATCTCAATTTGAAATGTCGATTTGAAGAAATTATTCCTGGGCCTGTTTCAAGAAGCTGGATTCCCAGGTTAACTGGCTGTGTTAAATCAGAATTCACAGGAACCCAGACATTTTCGGTTACCATGGTGACTCATGGTGTGAGCCTAACCTGGAGCAAAGCTGCTATATAGCAGGTTAGCACCGACACATCCCCACCCACGGCTGCAGTGGAGACTTCTCTCTATCATCTCATTGGTTTAGATAATGGCAGCAAACAAGTTTATATTGTCATATCAAATACCTACTATTCAAACAACAACTCTAACGCAAGGGCTCATTTGAGTCTCAACCTGCTACTTGAAACAGGGCACTGGTCACAGTCGCTCTGTTTGCACAACATAAATATGTGGATTATACAACTGCTTTTGAATTTCAATTGTCGATTAAAAAACTCGTCTGTTTACACGAACGGCTCAACGCACGGACACGTCAGCCAAGCCTTAACATAACGTAACGTCAAGCTGATACAACTCTTTCCGAATCCGGACGGAGTACAGCGAACACTCTGATCAAAACAGTGCACATTTACATTTGTGTCATCTTGACATCTATTTATTTAAAATAAATGCTAGTTAGAGGATTACGCATAGGCTATCTGATATGTTTAATTAGGCTATATTCATTTTACCTGTGTTTAATGGCTGATTATTGCAGGGATTTTTTACACCTTATAAAATTATATTTGTGTAGCATGTGGTTTAAAGGCTCAACGGGCCATTCTATGAACAATCTAAATGAACCGAGAATGACCACGGCACCTTGCCTATCACCTCGCGTTATAACCTGAACCAATCGGTTGGTCCATCCGATTGGTCCATCCATTGGCTGGATGGTCTGAGAGCAATCAGCGAGGATGAATCCCAGACCTTGGACAAAACGATGTCCGTGCTAGGTCTGGCTCTCGCCAGGCTAGAGTACACTACCTCTGGACAACGGTTGTCTACAATCTCTTGTACAACCTTTACCGTCTGATTTTGCATCTCACAACCGTTCAATTCGCAATTTTGAAGAGAGATTTGAAATGCTTGTGTAACACGGCCAGTGTTTGGCCTAACAGGGTTAAGAGAATTGGAGGGTGAGCAATGTTTCCTGTTTTGAGTCACCATGAATGTTTTCCAGACACATGACCAAGACCAGAACAACAGGAGTTAGGAGAATAGACTACTGCACAACCTCTGCACAATGGTTTGGGTTTTGTATTTAGCTCACAGGGACAAAACCTTCCATCAAAGGAGGCAGTGGAGGGTTAGTGAAAGAATGTTATATGACTGCTATATCCGCATATAGCAGTGCTTAAGCTTGTAAGGTCTCAAATCTGCAAATACAACGTGTAGCTGCTTGACTTGTCTTCGTACCATGCACGCCTCAGTTCATTTCAAGACTTCTACTTCACAGGCCACTGTAAAAATGTACTGTTTACTAAAATTTACTGCCAACAGTTTACTGTTGACTCTAGAGGTGATAGAGTGCAAATTCAAATTCCGATAACACCCCAAGGCGATATGCACATGCGGAAATATGATTATAATTGCCAGTGCAGAATTCTACACCGCCTGCCAAGTATATGAGAGTTTACCAAGCCCTCAGCAGAGCCAGAGCAACTCACACTTTGCACTGAACATAAAATGTTAATTCACGCTGCAGGGGATCCAGAATTGGGTGAGACGGCACTCGTATCAACATCTATCTCTCCCTCCCTCCGTCTCTCTCTGGCTGTCTTGTCTCTGTTCTCTCCGTCTCTCCATCTCCAGTTTCATCTGTGGCGAAACCCTATCATCACCATTGCCTGCCGTCCCTATCATGCCGTATCTGTTTGCGTTCTCGAGGGAATTGGCATACTTGCTACAGTGGAGCCAGGGACCCGATCCTGCTGCTCTGACCCAGCAGCACAGTCGGGTGAGCTGCGTAGGACCCCTCAGCGTCTCGCAGCTGACACCCACAGAAATCCATAGAATTTACTGAACACATTGGCATACAAACGGCGAGGCTGGCTCACAGTCCTCCCCCAGGAGTAGCAAGGGGTACGGCTTCAGGCAGCAGCAGGGTGTCAACAGTCGTTAATGTGGTCAGAAGGACACGTCTAAATTGGAAGCCAAAAACATGCTAATAATAAAGATAATACATAATAATATTAACAAATGGGAGAAAAGGGGGGGAGGGGGTGGATTTGTGGGGTTTGTTGATACCACAGCATAGTGTGTATCGACAGCCGCAGGCAGTGCCACTGGCCTCTGAGACATTGCACTCATTAGTAGTGTAAGTGGTACAGTAGGCTTCCCTTTGCCAAATCCAATAGCAGAGAGGCATAATATGTCAAGGGTCAGATTAGCATATTCCTCATTTTACATATGTAGCAAGTCTTTGGGTTGCTAATAAGCTATGATCTCTGCGGAAACATGTCAACATGAACGCTTCTGATCCATTTGCGGCCAGGAGTTCATAATCTTGTAGGGCAAAGATGTGCATATTAAATAATGTTTTTTTCAGTCAAAATGGAATCATGTTATGATAAAGTTTATGCTTTCATAAGTGTCAACAGAAAGTTTGGAGACACACACACACACACACACACACACACCCACACACGTCTTTACAAATATTTGCATTGAAGGGATTCACTTCACTCCCCCTGGGAAATTGTAGCCCTTCCAATATAAAAAGTGAATTTCATGGTTAATTGTCTGCCAATCTCGAAAAACCATTCCCCAAAGCATGATTGATGTTTTAAGTCATAAATATATGTATATATATATATATATATATATATATGTGTGTGTGGTTAGTTGGTGTGTGTGTGTGTGTGCGCCTGGGAACCTATCTATATCTCTGAATCTAATATGTCTGACTGCAAGACAAATAATTATTTGTACTTCTGAGCACAAATGATTGAAACTCCCCGTGTGTTCCTCCGCGTTCACCTCATGCTCACGAAACGCCACTGAGCAAATCGACAGACTGTCAAAGCATTGATCCGGCGGGCCGAGCTACGAAGAACGCTCCGTGGGACGACGGCAGTGCCGGTGCTGTAACGTGAGATGTGTGACGCTTAGCAGCGAGGCGTCGTGTCCGCAAAGCGCTCCAGACGGAACATGAAAGAGCCACGTGTCTGTGCTGCCGCCTCAGCCGTGTTCAACCATTTAATCAGTTGCTGGAAGTGTCAGGGCCCTTTGATTACCGAACGTCTCGACACTCTACGCCTCGGCCCCCCCGCCGCCACTCTACCCTTTGATCCGTCCGTCGAGGCGTGCGGTGGGAGTAATAAAAAGCTAAACAAAACACACGTTCGTGGGTTTACATGTTATGATTTCACGAGAGGCGCGGCCCCCAACGTCTGGTCGGTTATGACATATTAATGATTCGAAAGATGACCTAAATAACCGCTAACGCTTTTGGAAAACGTGTAGACTGACATTACTGTCAAGCGCAGCAGATGGGTGTGCCGGATCTGTCTCCCAGAGAGGCACGCAGACGAGGAGTAGGAGAGATATCGCCGATGCCACTTCGACAGGGAAGCGTTGCCCATCTCCCTCGCCTCCTGTGCACTTCTTACTGAAGCTCGACCACCACTAAACTCATTGTTTGCCACACTTTCTCATTCCACTATTATCTCCAACTGACTGAAATGGTCTCTCTCGCGCTCTCTCTCTCTCTCTCTCTCTCTCTCTCTCCCTCAATTCGATACAATCACTCCTCCTGGAACGGTGCGAAAAACAGCCTGGGTGACACTTTTGGTAGCACCCAAGTTGATCTATTTCTCTCTCTATCTCTCTCTGTGTCTCTCTCTGTCTGTCTCTCTCTCTCTCTCTCTCTCTCTGTCTCTCTGTCTCTCTCTATCTCTGTCTCTCTGTCTCTCTCTCTCTCAGCTCTCTCCCTGATTCCCGCTGTTTCTCACTGAAGTTGCGTGGCCTTCACCGAGCTTCCCTTCACTATGGCGCGGTGAGAGGAGGGAGAGATGTGTAGACAAACAGGTTCAACAAGACCAAGTAGATTATCAGCCAACGTCACGCTACGTTTTCTTCATGGGAAATAAATAAACATCAAATGCATGCGATGGCGTCCCAGACAAGCCCTTGATATTGCAAACCACGGTGTCTGGAAAATGGAGTTGGTTTTAGAGCAGAGCTAGTACCAGGAAGTAATGTGTTTTCTCTATTTCAGAGAACGCTATTTCCACTTTAATCTCCCATTCCTCTTGAAAGGTTCTGGGCCTCGGTAAGCCCATAAGCTCTGCCTCCCACAACTTAACAAAAGTCGCTGTGAAAGAGTAAATGCCGCAGATTTACCCTCTTCAAAACAATTCTCACCATGTACATGTACATTTTTTGTATACATTTATAAAGACATGGATTACTCTAATTCATTATGGAAATGAAGTTTTACGTCAGATCAGAGGGAGATTAACATCAATATGGGCCTCGTGGACTCTCAATCGCGTACTAAAACCTCATGCTGGCTACTGGCTGTGGTGCGTTCGTCTTCTCTTCTCAACCGGGTCCAGTCGTCTGCATGTACAACCCATGAAGCCCATTATTTTGTGTCGCATTTCTCTGCGCAGTTCCTGTTGTCTCTGAAGACCACCTGACCCTGTCGGCTTAATTTAGCAGCATTAGCAAGAGA
>OMKP01055811.1:0-10210 GCA_900302375.1 Bathygadus melanobranchus | reverse complement strand
CCCTAACCCCAACCCTGAAGCCTTAACCCCAACCCTGAAGCCCTAACCCCAACCCTGAAGCCCTAACCCCAACCCTGAAGCCCTAACCCCAACCCTGAAGCCTTAACCCCAACCCTGAAGCCCTAACCCCAACCCTGAAGCCCCAATACAAACCCCTGGGTCCACCAGGTCGCCTCAAATGTTTATGGGCCGGCCATCGCAGGCCATTATTGTCGAGGACAGTATTACATACTAGTATTAGGAAATTAGGCGAAAGGTTCTGGGTTCGAACCCCAATGTCTGCAGTCAACCTGTAGGCCCTTACCTGCGTCATTAATGTCGTGTATCTAAAGAGGCGCTCACCATGAGTCACTTTGTATTAAAGCTTCTGCTAAGTGACTTGGCTAGTATCCAGTGGCGACTGGCTCATTCTACTTCTTCTGTGGTGTCGCTGTAGTGAGCCAGGAGCCCGGGGACCCTCCCATGGTGCGGAGGCTCAACTTCATCCGCCTGCTCATGCTCTACACCCGCAAGTTCGAGTCCACGGACCCACGGGAGGCCCTGCAGTATTTCTACTTCCTGCGGTAAACAGTCCAACGTGCATGCAGAACCTTGTGATTTAAAAGTCATACTGTATATATTCAGGATATGTATATATATTAATAATATAATTGGGTGAAAACACTAAGGTCAGATTTATTTTCAAATGTCTTCTTCTGAAGAACTGGGGCTGTCGTTAGTGTGTTCACCACAACCTGACCTCAACACATTGATGGTTCCTTGTGTGTCCCTCAGCAACGAGAAGGACAGCCAGGGAGAGAACATGTTCATGCGCTGTGTCAGTGAGCTGGTGATCGAGAGCCGCGAGGTAAACCCCCTATACTGTACTATACTATAGTGTACTGAAGTATACTATACTATACTGGGGGGCATGATGGCAGTAGTGAAGAGGTTTCTCATGCAGTGATTTTATTGTGTGTGTTTGTGTGGATTGATTCATATTTCTGGGTGTCCACTATAGCGATCCAGTGTGTGTCTCTGACTGATCTCTCTGTCCTCTCTCTGTAACGGATAGTTTGACATGCTGTTGGGAAGACTGGAGAAAGACGGCAGCAGGAAGGTAGGAGGACTGCGCCTCTGTTCACACTTCCTGCTTCCTGTTTAATACGTTTCTCCTGGGTTCTCCTTTCTTATTGGTCCGTTGATCTCCTCTCTTCTCCTCTGCCTCCTCAGCCGGGCGTGATAGACAAGTTTGCCGGAGACACCAAAGCCATCATCAGCAAGGTGGCGTTGGAGGCCGAGAACAAGGGCCTGTTTGAGGAGGCAGTCAAACTCTACGAGCTGGCCAAGGTAGGGGAGACCCGGCAGTCCTAAGTCCTCCAGTCTAATCCAGAGATCCAGTTATACCTGTAGCACTACTGTGACGACAATGACGATGATGATGATGATGATGGTGGTGACGACGATGATGGTGACGACGATGATGATGATGATGATGATGGTGACGATGATGGTGACGACGATGATGATGATGATGATGATGATGATGATGATGTGTCTCCCTGTAGAACCCAGATAAGGTTCTGGGGCTGATGAACCGGTTGCTCAGTCCTGTGATCGCTCAGGTCAGCGCTCCACAGTCCAACAAGGAGAGGCTAAAGAACACGGCCGTGGCCATCGCAGAGAGGTGAACACAAGCACGCACACACACATATGAATTGTATTAGTTTGTTTTGTTGTTGTGTGAACTATGATGAGAACACATTAACGGAAAAATAACTGCCAAGTATTTAGTCTATTGTTGGGGAAGGTTATCTTCTTTGTTGTGGCCTTGTGGTGAAATGACATGAATTATTCTCCACTTTGTGCCTCTTCAATCTCTTTCATAATTACAGTCATTTTGGACGTTGTTTCCCGTCAACAGACTACCACTGGAAGCACTCACAGTACATCGTTAGTGGTCGCCAGGCATAAAGCCACAGAGGACGCTAGCTAGCCGGTAGCCCACAGGTGAACCTGTGCAGAGCACCAAGGAGGACGCTCACCATTAGGTCTGTTTACTTCCAGGTACCGCTCGCAGGGCGTGGCCGGGGAGAAGTCTGTCCACAGCACCTTCTACCTGCTGCTGGACCTCATGACCTTCTTTGACGAGTACCACGCCGGGCACATCGACAGAGCCTACGACGTGAGTAGCCCCGCGTCGATCCCATGAGGAGCTTTAACCTGCCAACTTCCAACAGTCTTTGTGTGTGCTTGCGTGTGTGTGTGTGCTTGCGTGTGTGTGTGTGTGCGAGCAAATGTGTGCCTAAATGAAATTCAATTTTTCGCCAGGTGATGGAGCATTTGAAGCTTCTCCCCCTCAGTCAGGACAGCGTGGAGGAGAGAGTCGCAGCCTTCAGGAACTTCAGTGACGAGGTGAGACCAATCAGAAGTCCAGGACGCCACCCGCCACGCCCACAGACGATCACGATAAATCACATCACTGTAGCACGACGATGTTATGATTTTCCTCAGGGTTTCGTTTGTTTTGTACGCCTTTAAGCCAGTCTGTACGTTTCCCCCGTGTTCACGTGGGTTTCAGGGTTAGGGTATTAACCTGTATGAAAGACATACAGGTTAATACTCCTGCCCGGGTGCCCTTGACCGAGGCACCGGCAGTAGACCTGGAGTCGGTCCCCGGGTTCTGCACCGGGGCTGCCGGCTGCTCCTAGCGATGAGAGCGTTAAATGCAGGGATCACCTTTTCGCTGTGAAGTGACTGTGAAATGCTGAGTTTTGAAACGCCACCCTGCTCGGCGCGTCTCCAGGTCCGTCACAATCTGTCCGAGGTGCTGTTGGCCACCATGAACATCCTGTTCACGCAGTACAAGCGCCTGAAGGGGGCGACGACGGGCACCCCGGGGAGGCCGCAGAGGAGCATGGAGGACAGGGACATGGTGAGGGGTCCCAAATCTGTAAAACCTTTTGTGTGTTTGAATATGTGTGCGCTCAACGTTTGCCTTGAGTGCATACATTGTGTAAGCATGTGCACAAGAAAAAATGGTGTCGTCGGATATTGTTAACATTTCTTGTTTTTCTTCTTTATTCTTCTTCTTCTGTGGTAACACAGCAAATGCGCAGCCAGGCCAGAGCGCTGATCACCTTCGCTGGGATGATCCCATTCAGAATGGCTGGAGATACCAATGCCAGATTGGTGCAGATGGAAGTGTTGATGAACTGAGACTAGACACACACACACACACACACACACACACACACGTATTGTTTTGTTTTGTTGTTCCATGTTTGTGTTTTTCATGATTTTGAAATAAAAAAAAGATCCGTTTTCAGTTTCCTATGTTTCATCATTATTTTTGAATCACATACCTTTTTTGTTACCGTATTTGTTTGTTTTGTTGTTTACTCTCCTTGTTCATTATACTCCTCATCATACATTTAGTCACCTTTCATTTGAGTCACTCCACATCATCCACACACACCCGACGTCTCGAGTGCCTCGCTGGCCTTCTTGGCTGTCGCCGTGAAATATGTGAAGTTTAGAAAACCTTGCACTCTCACCGGCACTTTCTTCAAAGAATTATATCAATGCGCAAACGGCTTTGAACAGTAATTATCCTGGATGCACCCGGCTAACAAAGGCCCGACAACATGTACCGTCACCCCAATTAAGTGGGGTTCTACAAAAGAACAAAGCGTCTGCATGTATTAGCATTTTACTTTTGTCTCGAGTACACGTGAGGCTGAAAAGTAAGGCTGGTTTTTCGAAACCAGATCCCTACTTTTAGGAATCTCCATGTTTTACTTTTGTTATACTTGATCCCTATTGATGTAAAATCACGCCTGCTTCTTGAAGGTTGTGAGGGGACTCTGGTCAGCATGGCGATGGGTCGCTTGTTTGAGTTTTAAGTGGTTTAAGTCTCTACTTAACGACGGTGTCTCTTGACATTGTTCATCAGGAGACGGTTGACTGGGTGGGGACGTTTCGCCCAATGGCATAATGTGGGTGAGTAGCTGAGTACAGATGCCTTCACCTCCCTGAATGCAATCAAGGAGTTAACCTTGATGCCTGCTGCTGCAGGAAGCCATTGAAGCGAAGAGGTGAATGACGTGCATCCTTGAAGACCAAACATGCTCTGAATGTTTAATCATCTGTGGCTGTTTTGCCTGCATTTGCTGTATTTGATAGTACAATATTGGTTAGTATGATTTTCCTGATACACAGAGTGAATGTCCATGATTGAAATATAGTTGCAATGTCTATCTTTCATTGACTGAGAGTTTCTTCATCCTGACAGTCATCTCAGGATGAAGTCATCAATTCAGGCAGAGACTGGAGTTCTCTGGGTGAAAGGAACGGTATAGCTGGCTGGTGCATTCGGATCATTGTTACCGGTGTACAGTGGGAAGAGGAAAGGACCAAGCAACAATCCCTGTGGACCACCAGCTATTCCAAATTCTTTCACAACAAACAGAACACAACCCATTACTTATCATTGACAATCTAGTGGTATTTTGAAGATTTGTAATTAAGTATCCAGGCACAGCTTACACAAAATGTCAGTTTCTCTACTGGCACCCACCCTGTGTGGGGAAAAAGGAAGACGTACTAACTAAGCTATAATACAGCGAGCGCTCTGGGAACCTGAAGCACCCATCTGCCTGGGTTCTTCGTCCGTCCTGCAGGCCCACTGGAAGGAGCAGAGCGGCGTGTTGGGTGTGTGCGCTGCAGCTGGTGTTGTGAATCAGGCCGCTGACAAACAAATGGATAACCCGGCTACTTCACAACACCAGGGTGGCACCACACCACTGTCTGCAAGACGTTGGCTATCTCCGTCCCTGATCTCCTGCTCAGGACCACAGCTGATTGGCCACCCCCAGGGCAGTGTATGAAACAGACCAAAAGGTGAACCAAGTTTCAATTCTATTGATGTCTGTGAATGACCTTTCAGAAAAGGTCTTTTTCCCACAGAGGTGGAATGGGATAGTTCTCCATTGGCTGATGTGCCCAATTAGCTGGTGTGTAAGACAGTACTTTGGTGTTTAATAAAAGTAACCTTTGTTGAAGGCAAGTTGTGTTTCTTCTGTCGTTGCATCACATGTTAAATGCTATTATATATTTACTAGTTTCGACTAGTATTTGATTAAAATGTTAACCACGCCTGCCAAATTAAATGCAATTCCTCTCCAAGCAAAACATGTTCTCCTAATTCTTGGCTTGCTGTGTTTATGAGAAAATCAATGCCTGGAACGGTCTTTGCTGAAGGCAAGCAGCTCAATTGGCTGAGACCATGCTTAACACAGTCATTTGCATTGGGTTCAGGCCAGCATATCCAGTTCAGTATATGGTGGTTATATATATATATATATATAAAACAATGTTTTTTTATGTTCTGTGTTTTAATCTGTTTTATGTGATACAAAAAAATCATGACACCTGACACTGAATCAAAGGCCTTTACAATGAATTAAAACAATAGTGTGTGCACTCCTAAAAAGGTAATAATACACAACAACGAACAATGTCTCGGCATGTGTGACACAAGCTTTGTGCAAACATAGCCATGCTTATCTTACCCAATTATATATCAAAGCTTAGTTTGTCAAAAAGATATAAGATATAGAATGGAAACCCATAGCTACTGCTTTACTGTCATTCATGATGAGAATGGGATTGAAAGTGTTATTTAACTTCAACAGATACCCCGATTAACACAATGACTTTCTCTCTGGGATCTTCTAGTATTAATAGTAGTACACTGACTTAACTCTGTTAAAGGATATGTACCATCATCGCACCGATATTCAGACTTATTGAAGGTCATGCATTTTTTTCCTTTGGTAGTTCTGTAACATTAAACACCGTCACATTAATGAGAGAGAACACATGTTTGACATTGGAGATTGCAAAGAGTGTGTGTTTGTGTATGTTGTTGTGTTGCTGGGTCCTTGTCTGTGTCTGTATCTATGTATTGTAAATATTGTACTTGGTAAAGCAAGTTGTTGCATTCTGGTTAATATGAATGGTCTCTTCCATTGCTTTGTCGCAGAATGTCTATGCTTGAGAACCGAGTACACGCATGTGATTAAAGATAAACCTGAAGTCAAGTTATTTATTTCCGGATGGCAATCTGTACAACCATAAAACAAATATTAAAGTCAACCATGTGAAAATGTAGTGGCAGTTAAAGTGGTGTTTAAGAGCCCTACGCTGTTGTACTGGGAAGGTCGCATCCAAGGTTATCACGTCCATCTGCTTGTGTAATGGGCCCCTGAACAACACCCAGAATGACCAGAAGGGCCCTCGGGAGATGCACAGTGACTGATTCTTACCATATTGGTTAACCTCAGGCTTCTCGATACGGTCTGGCCAAACTCAACACAACGCAAGCAGAGCGTTTCATCACTTATAACCGTATAAGCCGTGATTCTGGGGTGTGGGGTGGCACTAGCTCAGGAGGTAGAGACGGTTGTCTGGCAACCGGAAGGTTGCTGGTTCGATCCCTGGCTCCCCCTAGCTAAGCGTCAAGATGTCCCTGAGCAAGACACCTAACCCTAACTGCTCCCGACGAGCCAGTTGTTGCCTTGCATGGTTGACACCGCCGTCGGTGTATGAATGGGTGAATGTGAGGCAAATGTAAAGCGCTTTGGATAAAAGCGCTATATAAATAAGCCAATTACCATTCTGTTTCATAATATTTCCAAGTTTTAATTGGAAGCTATTACGGATCCACAGTATTCTTACATCACAACTCGGGGGTCGGCTTCACATTCCCACTGCGGTGCGCGCAGCTGCCCAAGTTTAATGATTTGCCACGTGAAATGTACCTGTCACACCTGGGTCAGCGAGTTAGGGGAGGGCCCGCCGTTCACTATGGAAATGGTCGGTTCAGTCCTTTGGTCGCGTGCTTGCTCTTACAAGGCCCTCGGCTCTTCCTGCTTTCGTGAAGGTTATACGCTTGGGTATATATAAAGCCAGTTCTCTCTCATGTTCATCTCACTCGTCGTCTCTTGACTCCAGGGCTCCCTGATTGAGTGGAAAAACACCATTTGAAGAAAGATATTTTATACTGTATATTTCTTAGTGCGTAAAATGTAGGCCTTAGCAGCAACTGTCTGTAACGGGTGTCTTTCGCAGACTTTAGCTATCCTCTGCAATGGCTGACTAAATCTACGGTTATATGAAACCAAAATTAAACGTGTATATTAAAATATATCGTTGAATACAAGCTGCTCTGTCTGTCCGGATGGATGCACCTGACGGTATTCACCCGGCCGCCTTCCCAAACCAACCTCCACCACCGGTGACCGACGGTAGGCCAGTGTCAGGGGGAGGGTTCGAAGACGGCGTCGGTTATCACAACCATGGCGACAGCAACAGCCTGGCGTCCAGCAGGTCCGAGGTGGGCTTGGCGGGCTACGACACACTGGACGCCCCTCCGCACTACGACTTCTACGCCAACACAGAGGTGTGGGGCCGACGGAAGCACTTCAGACCGTCACTCTTTCAGCTGCATTCAGAACCTAGAGAGGTGAGTTGGGCAGTTCTGTCGCGTGGCTAGCTTTCTAGCTAGGCCCAGGGTTACCAAAACTATTCATGCTGTGACCTACCTGTGATCAAAACCTTGGGCTTGGGCCCCAGGACTCACCAATGGCCATTTCATTACCATGTCAAAAAAGTAGGGCTAACATTTCAGTTTTTTCCTTTTTCCTTTGTTTAATATATAGCATTCTATTCAGCATTTCTGTTTATATGATATACGTCATATTAATAATAATTAATAATGGAATGTAATGTATCATAAAATATAATAATCTAAAATGTAAATGAGGAATGTGTCCGTCTTCCAGGACTCCAGCCCGCCACCCCTGTACGAGGAGACGGCCCCAGGCGGTTTCGAAGATAAGGACGATGATGTGCAGGAGGACCAGGAGAAGAAAGGACCTCCGCCAGAGCCCACGCGCTTCGGCTGGGTGCAGGGAGTCATGGTGTGGAAAGGAGGAGGGCTTGTGCTCCTGCTCAATGTGTTCTGCTCTCATCTCTGTCTGTCTCTCTCTCTCTCTTAGTAACAGTCTCGCTCTCTGTCTTCAGATCCGTTGTATGCTCAACATTTGGGGGGTGATCTTGTATCTGAGACTGCCCTGGATCACCAGTCAAGCTGGAATAGGTCTGTTGTTGGAAATAGATCATTCCATAGAATCCTATAAATGATTTGCTGTAGGATCAAGTAACATGGTGACCAATTTGGTCAAATAAATTCAGGCTTGTTGCTGACAGTTGTCACTGACTGAGTCTGTCAATCCCCTCCCTCTGTATTAGGTCTGACCTGGGTGATTGTAATCCTGTCCTCGTGTATAACAGGCATCACTGGTCTCTCGGCGTCAGCCATCGCAACAAATGGCAAAGTCAAGGGAGGTGCGTGAATAACTGTGTATCCAAGTCCATTGCAAGATGTCCAGCCTGGTTGTGAATAATAAATAGTAATAATAAATAGTAATACATAGTAATGCATAGCAAACCATGAAGCTGTTTTGTATTTTTATTTTGTCTTCAATTTGAATCCATGATTTCTGTGTACTTTTCAAATACACACGACTTACTCTAAACATATTTATGCTATTGCTTACCACTGTAACGGCCCTGGCCTAAGTTAACTCTTGTCTTTGTTACAGAGCCTGTGGAGAGACAGCCTCTTGGAGATCTCCTAACGATGATCAGCCTCACCTGTGGCAAGCTATCAAACCAAAATAAAAACTAAACTACCCAAACAAAGCCACAAAAACTGGGCTACCATGATCTCCTCTAGATTAACTAGCGACAACAAACAAACTGCTGCGGCACATGGCAGACCAGAGCGAGACTGGACTCTTTTAAAGCCTTGCCACAGGTGAGGCTGATCATCGTTAGCAGATCTCCAAGAGGCTGTCTCTCCACAGGTTCTGTAACAAAGACAAGCGTTAACTTAGGCCAGGGCCGTGACACCACCAACATGTAGTTTGCATCATGCAACATTGTGCAAGGGGCAGGAAAGAGTTTTCTTCTCCTTTTAAAAAAAACATTGCATGTTGTTCATCAGATGTCAATCATGCATGCTCATAGTGCAGACCACAAAAATCTAAAAATAAGCCTTTGTATGCACACACACCTGTGCCCAGGTGGGACGTACTTCCTGATCAGCCGGAGTCTGGGTCCAGAGCTCGGGGGTCCCATCGGCCTCATATTTGCCTTCGCTAACGCTGTGGCGGTAGCCATGCACACCGTGGGGTTTGCTGAAACTGTCCAGGCTCTCATGCATGTCAGTAGCGTGTTTGTGTGTGTGTGTGCGCGCGCGCGCGTTTTGTATTTTTGTCTCATGTGGGATCGTCTAGGTCAGACAAGTGATTGGCAATTAAGCGGTTTTGTGTCTAACTAAAGGTCCTTAAAATACTTTCAATGAGCAAGAGCATTTTACTTGGTAATCTTCTACCTGAAGTGTCGTATACAGCGTCTGTTTGCTCTTCATCCGTGCTCTAAATTGTTTAGCTTTCCTTTCTGCGCTCAGGAAAGTGAAGCTGTTATGGTTGACGCAATCAACGACATCCGCATCATCGGTGTCATCACCGTCACATGCCTGCTGGCGATCTCATTGGCCGGCATGGAGTGGGAGTCAAAGGTCAGATATTAAAGGGCGCATAAAGGCATCGATGGGGAAGCCAAAATCAATAACATATTTGATGAAAGGCAAGGCAAGTTTATTTTTATAGCACCATTCAAACACAAGGCCGCTCATAGTGCTTTACAAAGGAAAAGAGGATAAGGAGAAAGATAAAATACAATAAATAAAAAACCAATGTAAAATAAAACATCCCAAAGCCGTCTGTAATAGAATTCTGACCCAGTATAACCTTTTAGATAGTAATATTGACTAAACAAGTATAACCTTTTAGATAGTAATATTGACTAAACATGTCCCTTTGAGTGAATTAATACATGAATACATAGCTATGTTTCCATGTGTGTGCACATGCTTGTGTGTGTGTGTGTGTGCGTGTTCGTGTGTGTGTGTGTGTGTGTGTGTGTGTAAGTATGTGCATGTATGTGTGTGTGTGTGTGTGTGTGTGTGTGTGTGTGTGACCTGTTCGTGTGTGTGTGTGTGTGTATGTATGTGCATGTATGTGTGTGTGTGTGTGTGTGTGTGACCTACCAGGCCCAGGTCCTGTTCTTCTTCGTCATCATGGTGTCATTTATCAACTAC
>OMKP01055803.1:0-16492 GCA_900302375.1 Bathygadus melanobranchus | reverse complement strand
CACACACACACAGTATAACAAGGTTCAGAGGATTGGATCTATGCTGATTCCAATTCAGGAATGTGTGAATTCAGTGGAATAATTACTGAATTTAGCAACAGATTGGCCGCCTTCAAACATGTATCATAAATCAAAATAAGGTAGTACAAAAATGACATCACATAAGATAAATAACAATAATCACATAATATGCCACATTTAGGGCGACAGTAACTCAGGGGGTAGAGCGGTAGTCCAGAAACCGGAAGGTTGCTGGTTCGATCCCCGGCTCTGCCTAGCTAATTGTTGAGGTGTCCCTGAGCAAGACACCCAACCCTAACTGCTCCTGACGAGCTGGTTGTTACCTTGCATGGTTGACACCACCGTCGGTGTATGAATGGGTGAATGTGAGGCAAATGTAAAGCGCTTTGGATAAAAGCGCTATAGAAATGCAGTCCACATTTGTCTGAAATGTGTACATGTGTAGGTAGTTCCCATATACATGTTTGTATTAATGCTGATGAACACAGGCGTGTGTTGAAAGCAACGTTAAAAAGTTATATACTATACCGAACACAAAAGTCGATTGCTATTTCCCAGTCCTGACTCATGCCCATCCTGTCTGAAAATAGGGATTCAGTGCTGTGTTCTTATTGGCCAGTGGGGGAGCCAGGGGGGTGTTCTTATTGGTCAGGGGAGGTGGGGATCTGGCATCAGAGAACACGCGGAACAGACCCCTGCTGTGCGCTAACGTGCACATCCTATTGATGGGCTGGGGTCGTTGCAGGGGACCCCGGGCATTGGTCTCGGTAGGGGGTCCGAATGATGGTCCAAGCATGCTAGCTCTCCGCCAAGCCCTGGCCAGCGATGTTTACTTGGATGAAGTTATTGATCCAGTGTGCACACTCCACCGCCTTCACAACGCCGCCGTACGGTCTGTTCTTCCAGAAAATAATAATAATAATAGGCCTGATCTCTTCTCAGCCGGGACTGCTGGTGTGACTGACACCACTGTCTGTTTCAAGATAGTAGTATAGCATAGTAAATATTGTGAGCCTTCAGCTGTGCAGTTTAGACCTAATAGAACATAGGTGTCATTTAGACTAGGGACATATCCCCACTACTTTTTGAAATGGCCTTTTTAAAAGCATAATTTGTAAAAAATGTTCCCGAAAAATATCTTACAAATATGAGCACTTTGAGAGCATGCATAAGAAAACATATGAGCACGTTATAATTGTATGTAGTTATGCCTACAAGTCAGGAACATTATGTTGTGTCGCCATCTAGTGGTCATGAGATAACAAAAGGCATCAGACTTCTCATAGCATCTTTAATACTCCTCATGTAAACACAATTGTCTACTCTCTTACTAAATATTATCATGGTCATAATTCACAGAGCTTTAACACATACAATTTAATTAATTAAAAGATGAAATATTGTATGGTTAATCATGGCTGTTATAGCAACTGAGATCTAAATTGCTATATTTGACTATTATGTTACTGTGAGAAATAACATCTAAATCAAATTTGCACTCAAAGTGTAACCCTGTTGTACAAATAAATGCTTTTCTACTATTTTAATTTTTTCACACAAATGATTAAACAAATCCTAACTTAAAAAGACAATAAAAAGTATTATCAAACAGAAATCAAACCAGATAACATCAGTACTGATTGTGTGTAAGGGATTATCATAACACTTTTCTTTTTATAAATGTAATTACTATCTGGTACTTCTACTGTCACTAAAAGTCCTTGCCTGAGATGAATAACACACATATTATCTTATATTGCAAGAAGGATAACCTTAAACGCTAACCTCACATCTTCTCCATTCTGAGCATTACCGCTGGCGTTCTCTTCAACTGTCTTGGTCTTGAAGAGTCGGTATGCCACTAAGATGGCCGCCACCACGCTGACCAGCACAAGGGCGAACATGACATACAGAGCCACCTCGGCATCCCCAGATAAGCAACTCCAGACCCAGAAAGACCACACTGTCCACCACGGCCAGAGGAGGAGCAGGTGTGCCTGCCGTCAGAGCGGGAACACCCGTAGCTATGGTAACCGAGTCAGAAAGAAGACAATTGTGAAATCAAATGGTGCGTTCAGGGTTGTTCAAGTGTCTTTAATGACTTAATGTTGTTTTATGACATCTGCTGAATATGAGTGGGGCCCAAGGGTTGGGTCAGGGAAGCCATTACAGGTGATAATGGAGGAGTAGCACACAGCTGAGGCCTTGGGGATGCGAGGAAGTGTGTAGTCGCTGCGGTTCACGTAGAACAGACCAAACCTCTCAGCGAAGTTCAAAGTTATCCATTAGAGGCCACACGGTGTAGCCCCTCACATCCACCCCGTCTAGGACACAAGCTGGAAGACAACGGGAGCATCCATCACCTGGGCTGTTCACCTGGTGCATTTACATGGAGTCCTTTAGCAGACGTTTTAGACGTACAAGTTAGGCTGAGAACAACCAAAGGATACAATCAAAATTAGAGTAGCTACAAAAATGTTGAAAGTGCTTTGTGACCTAGTTAAAAATATATAAATGACAGAGTGCAGAATAGCCACAGGCATAGACAAGGTTAGGTGTTTTTATTGTTAGTGGCAGTGCAAACAGTTACTGTAGATATTCACATTCAAAGAGCTTTCTAAATTCCACAACCATTTCTAAAATTCCACAACAATGATACAGCTAAAAAAAAAATGCAGATAAACGTTACCTGGTTTTAACAAGACCAGGCTAAATGTACAGATT
The DNA here is from genome assembly GCA_900302375.1 of Bathygadus melanobranchus. Taxonomy (NCBI): domain Eukaryota; kingdom Metazoa; phylum Chordata; class Actinopteri; order Gadiformes; family Macrouridae; genus Bathygadus; species Bathygadus melanobranchus. The sequence goes on along the minus strand of OMKP01055803.1, from coordinate 13,747 downwards.
GTGGGAATGAAACACATCAAATATTTCCATTGAATTTTACTAACCAATTTTGTTCTACATTGTGAAAGTAAACTGACCACTTCAATATTATCCTAAAAGTAAAAATTACAATATAACGGATCAAGTTAGATAAAAGTTGCAATCCTGTAAAAAAAGTAATAGTTTAGTCCTGTGTGCTGTAGGCCTACCTTTCAACGCCTGGTTGATGTAGGTCTCGTAGTAGTGAGACCTGTGAAGATCGTTCATATCCACGGGTCCTTGCTCCGAGACCCCATTCTCCGTCACATAGACCGGAGGGTTCCCGTACTCCTCCTTGATGAAGTTCAGCATCCTTCTGAACCCAAATGGAGTGATCCTCAGCCAGAAGGATCCTGACTCGATCCAGCTCTGGTCCTGGACGCTACCGGCACCTCTGCACAATCAGATCAGTTTAGTATGGGATTACTATGTCATCTTAATATGGGATTAGTGTGGAATTGTTAAGGGATTATAATATCAGTTTAGTATAGGATAACTGTATGAGATTAGCATACAGTTGTGGAGTGTGTGTGGTTGGTGGCTGGGCCCGAGTCAGGCTGATTAGTTTGGCTGGGTGAGGCTGCACACCTGTGGGCTATTGACTGATCAAGTGGGAAAATGCCCGGTATGTCAAATGAACAGACCAGCCCTGGGTATGGGGTAGAACCAAGGAGGCCAGGATTTAGAAACATAATTTGGACAATGTTTCATCATTTTAAACAACCTCACCTGTCGCCATCATAATCCTGTCCGTTTACGTAAGTCTACAGGATACACCAGGACAGTGGTGTAGCGGTTGAAACCAAAGTTAATCGGGAGCGCCTTTAACTCTCTTGATCTCTTCTGGAGTGAAATCAGCAAGCCTTTTAGAAATAAAAAATTGCCAAAGCAAATCATACGTTTTCATCAATCATACACCTAGATTTATGCTTGTATGTGTCTTTTATGCTTGTAATTAGATTTTCATTTGATAGTTATGGACTGGACCCAGGCTTTGAAACACAGAAGCACATATATAACAGTAAACCACTTCTAATGTTTGTGATAGTAACTATTCAGGTACGCTAATCATGTCATTTATTTACCGTGATGTTGGTAGACCAGCTGCATGGCTCCTCTCTCGGAATAACAGTATTCATCACATCGTTGTAATCTCCATTGAAGATCGGGTGGGCAAACCAGCCCATGTAGAACTAAAGGCACAAACACATTTCAGTTGTGTGTGTGCTGTAGGCTTTTAAAAAGTGATGGAGAGCTAACAGCACAGAACAGTACCGGGTACAGGCCATGAATAACGTACCTACTTACGAATCAATGAGTTTAATGCCCCCGAAAGGCCCATTTCATGAACTCTTTTATTGTCTGCACTTTTTGGTGCTTATTATGCAAAAATGTTCTCTCATATCAACTCATTATGTAATGATCAACACTTCATCTCTTACTACTCACATAGGTCATAACAAAGGCCACACCTCATTTTATTTTTCATAATAATGTATAAAAGGCAGGATAGTCTAGTGGTTAGGGTGTTTGACTCCCAGCTAAAATCTCTAATGCGGATAGATAGAGATATGGTCTCTTTCTCTGACATCTAACCAATGTCACTGGATTAAAAACGTGTGCTCAATTTGTATTTCAACAGAGCACTTGGCCGGCGGCATGAGCTTACCTGCAGGATACGTCTGGCAGCGTCGATGTCCTCCTGCTTGTGGGGGTTGCGTGGCTCCACCCAGTCAGAGTTAATGGTGATGGAGATAAGGCCTCCCTGCTTGGTGCGGTATTTGTCGTTATAGAGGTGCCAGGCCTCGGCATGGGCCTTGATCAGGTTGTGACCAGCCATGTACTGCTCACGCACAATTCCTACCACATGTAGTTAATGGCTTAAACATTACGTCACATACATATCAATAGATGGCTTTACACATTCTACTTCATAATGTGTAACATTTTACAGTTATACGAGTTGAGCTCAACTATATGCAAATGGCAATTAGAAATATAATCATAACAATGTTACACTTTGGTCCCCCGAAACAATAGAAGTCAACCATGTGCTATGCTTTTGTCCTATATGTCCTATACAGAACCACTGAGCATTTAACAATGGTGCAAATACAACACATAAATAAAGAAATGTCTTAAGAAGAATGGCATCATTTTCTTTAAAAGTGCTGTAGGTAAGATTCAAGAGTTGTAAAGAGAGAGAACAGACATTTTGAAACTAAACAATTAAAAACATGTCCCATCCCTATGTTTCTCCACCATTGAGAAGTGTTCATTTCCCACATCTGTGATTGACAGGCAAGATGGATTCCTCAAACCAATCACAGAAAAGATGCTGATTGGTCAGAAATGAACCGGGAGTGTTCTGAAATCTAAATTGTCTCATACAGAGGCATTCAACTCTGCACTTATCTTCTCACAGTGCATTTAATTCACTGATAGCTGATGGATGGCTGTGCCATTTCAAACAAATGAAACTCAAATTATAGCTCTTAAATATTACATACAGCACCTTTAATGGCAATTATTGGCATGGTCAATGTAATGCAAAAGTTTTACCTGGGGCAAAGGTACCATATCCGTAGCCAAGATCGGCCACAATGTAAGGTTCATTGAGGGTGATCCAGAACTTCACTCTGTCACCCTGTCTGTTCAAAATCACGTCGGCGTAATCTCTGAATCTCTCCACGATGGTTTCATTCTCCCATCCTCCAACCTTCTGGAGGGTCAATGGAAGGTCCCAGTGGTAAAGAGTGACCTGGAGTTTATACAGAGGAGAAAGGAAGTAGGAAGAGTCAACAGTTTTCTAAAGTTGTTTTAAAAATGAGTTCATTTCAAATATTGTATGCCATAGAGAGGTCAGTTTTAGATCATTTTTTGCAAAAGCTTGGAAATCATAACCATTTTAGATTTTAGTCATTGATTGTAATCTCAATTTGCCGTTAAAGCTGCTGTAGGTAAGATTTGAGAGTTGTAAAGAGAGCAGAAAAGAACAGAAGAGAGCAATAATTTGAGAATAAACAACCCAATAACAGCCCCTCCCATCCCCCCACCTACCAGATCAATTGGCTGGTAGGTGTCAGTAGGTAGGTGGAGGGAAGTAGGTTAGAAGCTACAGTAAGTAGTTGGAGGAAGGTGGTCAACTGGCAATAATTGTGTCTGACATGTTCTAGTGTTTTGTTAGTTTTAGGTTTTAGTAGCTATTCAGACAACATTTAGTTGTCTGAATAGCTTATTTTACATATTATTCCATGAACCATATTCTATTTGTAGGCTTCTTACCTCGTGGATGTTAACTCATAGGATCTCAACATTTGACGTAAGTCGACCACATCAAAACCAAGAACCTGTAGATCATTACTTCGAAGAGCTGTGAAAACAATATGCATTGTGTTAGACTAGTCTGTAATCATTGGTATTCAAATCTGTATTTAAATCACAAATGTTCAGTTGCAGCACATTCTGATCTCATGTAACTTATCTTCGGCATAGAGACCTTAGATTATAAGGAGTCAACATGTAATAAAATGAGTAGTAAATGGTTGATTGTTGTAATAAAGATCATTTATGACCTTTGTGAGGGACAAGAATTAATATCAATGTCCACCTCATAAAAGAGCACTGTTTTTTGTCCGCAGACATTCTATCAAGGGACATTTAAATATTAAGGGACTAGGGTTAGTCAGTAGTCAGTTTGACATAAAGCCCTTTGAGACTGTAACTGTGATTAAGGGCCATACAAATAAAATTGACTTGAGTTAAATAGACAGTTAATAATAATAATGTTGATGTTAAGCTCTCTTTATTTAAGACTTAAGTATATAGTAGATATATGTTTGGAATAAAAAAGTTTAACTTATATATAATATTAAACATAGTACTTTTAGGAGTTGGGGCTCCTTTGCAAAGTTTTCTTCTGGTGGTACAGTCATATTAGAATCTCACTGCCAGGAAATCCAGTGATTTATGAAAAATATTAGTCCTCTTTAATATAGGGCAACTTATTTAACATAATATTGATTTTGGGGCTATCTTGACATTGCAGTTATCCTACCACTAAAAGACCATGACTTAGGTTGATGGTTGAGACAGAACTTTCATTGACAACAACAGATACTCTTCTATCTGAAACAAAACAAATAGATGTTTCTGTCATTACATAAAGTGTTCTACTCCCAACACTATCAAAGGCAAACAACAATATTGTGTCATATAACACTACTGCCACACCATATGAACGTTGATTCCTAGCAAGCATCATTATACATCGTTCCATAACTTAGAATTGTACTGCAGTGGCTTCAGGATGCTTACAAAATCAGGCATGTAGTTCTCATCAAATTTAAACTGATAAAATTGCTAAACGTACACCTTTATATTTACATATGTATTAATTTTTGTCTATGGTTTTAAACAAGAGTCCTGTGGGCAGGAGCTGAGCCCAGGAAAGGGGCACCTTAAAGTGGGTTGCCCCCTTACCCCGGAGGTGCTCAAAGTATCTTCTGGATCCTTCTGGTATGGATGGAGTACAGTCAAAGGTTGTCCCTGTAGATCCCTCTGATGCACTTTTTTAACGTGATGCTTGGTCAGGGGACCAGCGAAAGCATGGCTGTCTGTGGACCATTGTTCCTTGTGTTGCAAGTGACGCAACGCTGAATGTTCTGTTTATATGTGGGTGGCGGTAGCTCAGGAGGTAGAGCGGTTGTATGGCAACTGGAAGGTTGCTGGTTCAATCCCCAGCTCCTCGTAGCCAAATGTCAAGGTGTCCCTGAGCAAAACACCCAACCCCAACTGTTACCGACAAGCTCGCTGTTACCTTGCGTGGTTGAACGTGTGAATGTGAGGCAATGGAAAGTGCTCTGCATATAAGCGCTATACAAATGCAATCATTTATGTGTAGTGTAGTTATATATTCTTCAAACACAAGTACGATTGTGGATATAATATGGAAATATATTCATATTAAGTCTGCAGGCCTATTTAAATGTGAAACTAAATGTGAAACCATATTGCTAAGCCAAATGAGATGGCAGATCTTATTTGCTTTGAATGTGTTGTTTTTTTAATAGATTTTATTCTTGCATCAATTTTACTTGCTATTTTTTTGTCATTTTTAGCAACACGTTACTGCCATTTGTATTGCATTGACTTTATTTTGTAAGTTATTGTGGCGTGTGTGGTTGGTGGCTGGTTTAAGCAGTCTCACCTAGCCAGAGTCAGGCTGATTGGTTTGGCTGGGTGAGGCTGCACACCTGTGGGCCATTGATTAATCAAGGCCCACAGGTTAAACCAGCCATCACTACACACACTCAGGAGAGCATTAGCATAGTTACCACCTGCGGCATTCCATTTGTCAACAAACTTACAATAAACCGGATTATTTGCCACCTTCCTGTCCTGCTGTTTTGGAGAACCCTTAAGAAGCCACTTATGTGGCGTGTGGCAACGAGGTTTGCTACATTCATCAACATTGTAAATGCTTTCTCAATGGTTTTTCGAGATAAGGGTTAAAGAAGTTGCATGTTAAAGAAAAGACACTGAAGATTATCAGTTGACATGAAAGTCCAGAGTCTATCTGATACGATCACTTGCACAACAACACCAAACATCATATACTGTGTCCATTCATTTGTTGCAGGAGGGTAATATCAGTGTGTCTGTCATATAGCCAGGATGAGGTACATGCTCTGGGTTGTTTCCATGTACCTGTGGTTTCTTTCCCTGTTTCTCAATGGCTGCCAGGCGTATGTGCTAAATGAAAAAGAGGACTTCATGCTACTTGCTGGTCCTTTAATAAACCAGCATTCAGGAAAATATGGGGTGAACAGTGACTTCGACTGCACTACAGAGTCTTTACCAGACGGATCCAGAGACTACTTTGAACACCTCCAGGGTAAGGGGGCAACCCACTTTAAGGTGCCCCTTTCCTGGGCTAAGCTCCTGCCCAGAGGACTCCCAAGCCAGCCCCAGCCATTTGTAGTCAGGTGCTACCGGACCTTGTTGAACCAGCTGCTGGAGGTAGGTCTCCAGCCTCTGGTTATCCTTCATGGTTCTACTGTACCAAAAGAACTCAGGTGGAGGTATGGGGGCTGGGAGAGCCCTGAGGTGGTGCAGATGTTTGAGCAGTATGCAGAGTTTGCCTTCCTGGAGTTTGGAGAGCTAGTGCAGTCCTGGGTGACACTGAGCCACCTGGATGAGCTGAAGAATGTAGACCTCCAGAATGCGCTCCATGCTCATGCCAGTGTCTTCAACCGTTACTATGAATTGTTTCCTGGGAAAGGTACGAGCAGCATGTTTTTGTGTTAGTAGTTTGCCTCTGGGAATCAAAATCATTGATTATACAGAGTGGATTCTCAAATATTCAGAGGTACAAGATAGAGGGGTGGTTTATTATAGTATACATTGTGATATCTACTTAAACATGTTGTACATTGTCTACTTATTATTTCATGTTCAATATTAAATTCCATTGACAAAATGTGGCTTATGGTAAAAAAAAAGTTTTGTTGTTGTTGTATACTAGTTTGAATTACTTGTTGATTATCTTGTGCTTACAAGATACCCAATCCAAAATTTAGAATAGTTGTATCATATGAATATGAATAATCTTACAATGTATCTTCCTGTGCTTGTGATCGGAAAAATCTGATTAATACATTTGCAATAAGAATGTGATCATTGCATTGAATACTTTCTCCATGTTATGAATTTTTTATTTGCTGAAGTTTCTATCTTGAACAGATGCAATAGCTTAATTATTTCTAATATCTGTATAATATCATTGTATCTAAGGCCTTTTAAAAATCTATTTATGATTGCTGATTGGTATGATTGATTATTTGTATGTTTAGCTTCTAATAATTGTATTCTATTGCCCACTAATATATTTCAAAGGTCACAAGGACATATCAAAAAGATAGCAAAATAGAACCTCTTAATCAGACATTTATTTTTTATTGTATTAATTTGTGATGAGGATCTTTATTGGTATTTCATCTTTTCACAGGGAGACGTTTATCAATTGGATTTGGTACAAGCGCTGCAAATATTATCTCTGAATTCAAAATGCCTACAATGGTAAGATGTAGCTTGTATAGCACTGGCTACTTTATTTATATATATATTTGTAACATTTGTTACATGTAATAATGTAAAACATATGAACATGTATCATTTGGATTATATTATAAATAATATAATTTACTTTCTGTATAATTTCAAAACAGACTGATTTCTTGTCACTACAAATTGAATATGACTGTACCTCTCAAACAAATCTTTACAAGGAGTTGAGTACCCTACAGGTAAGATTTTTGCTTTCCTGCTAGTGTGAGTGTAACATACTTTTCTCAACACTTTTCTATTTTTCAAAGCTAGTAATATTGTCCTGTACTCTTTATTTAATGAATTACTATTATATTTCAAAGCAATCCATTGGGAAGACACCTTTACTGATATACAACATGGCAGTTCTGGGCTGTTCTTTAGATCAATTCCAGCCACTTGGCAATGTCTTAAAAGGTAAATGTTCTAATGTTATGTTATGTTATGTTTGTGTAGTTAGTAAGTAGTAGTAAGTATATTCTCTAAATAGATATGAAAAAACAACATTCTTAATCATTGTCTTGCTGCACTGCAAAATAACAAAATGTAAAAATGTCATGTATTTGCGTTGTGCTTTTCAAACAATGCACTTCTGACAATCTCTGTTTATTCATGGTCTAAATCTCATCTTGTGTAATAACTTTTGAATGTTGAAGTTCTGAAAAGAAATGACCTGAATATCGTGGGATTTGACATGGTGGAGATGTTCAGTGAACTTAAAATGGATGACACAATACAAAAAAGGTAACTTTTAACATTGTTGAAATGTAAAACCTTTTGCATGTCAAAGTTTATGCTAAATATATAATATATGTCACATTTATATAGAATTTTTTTCCCTAATAGAATGCCATACACAGGAAAGACAACCAGTTATCAGAGTGTTTGGGATAAGTTTGGTGCCCAGATCACATCAGAGCGAGATCTTTTCTTGCGTGAATCTTTCCCTGATGGATTCCAATGGGCCACCTCCAGCGAGTCCTTCAAGGTTGAAGGTGGCTGGTCAGAAGAACAGAAAGGAGAGACCATTTGGGATCGTTTTGGACATGAAAACAAAGTGTTTGATAATCAGACTGCAGATTTGGCTTGTGACAGCTACCACAAGATTGACTATGATGTCTATCTCCTCCGTGGTCTCCATGTCAACACCTACCAGTTTTCTATATCCTGGGCCCGTGTATTCCCTCATGGCCACCAGTGGAGCCATTCTGAGAAAGGAGCTCTTCACTATGACAAGCTGATCAATGCTCTGATTGAATCTGGCATACAGCCTGTTGTCACCCTCCACCACTGGGATCTGCCACAGGCCCTCCAGGACTTTGGTGGATGGACCAACGCTTCCATTGTGGAAGCCTTCAGGGAATATGCTGACTTCTGCTTCTCCAGGTTTGGGGACAGAGTTAAGAATTGGAACACTTTCAGTAGCCCCTGGGTGGTGAGCCATGCTGGCTATGGAACCGGTGAGCATCCCCCTGGAATTGAGGACTATGTGGTTGCCTCTTATCAGGTAAGAATTAATTTTTATTGATCAATATATTATAATATTTCACAACAATGTTTTCTGAATATCTTGCTGTTTTATAACCATTGTATGTTTGTAGGCCACTCACAACATGCTGAAGTCCCATGCTGAGGCTTGGCATGTCTACAATGATAAACACAGGAAGACACAGGGTGGAAAGGTGGGCATTGCCCTGAACTCTGACTGGGCAGAGCCTATGGATCCCTCCAGACCTGAAGACATAGCAGCTGCAGAACGTTACCTGCAATTTATGCTGGGCTGGTTTGCCCATCCCATATTTGTAGATGGGGATTACCCTGCACTGCTCAAAACTCAGATTGAACAGAAAAGAAAAGCTTGTACCCTCTCTGAACCTGCCAGACTTCCAGTCTTCACTGCAGGTGAGAGTCGGAGGATCCATGGTACAGCCGACTTCTTGGGCTTGAACCACTACACCTCCCGTTTAGTCACCAACAGTTTTGGTGGCTGCACGTCTGGCCCTCAGGGGGTTGGTGACTTTCAGGCCCATGTGGATCCTTCCTGGTCCTCTACAGCATCTGACTGGATCTACTCTGCACCATGGGGCCTTAGGAGACTGTTAAACTTCATCTCAGCTGAGTACCTAAATGTAGCCATGGTGCCTGTCTATATTACTGGAAATGGAATGCCAACAGAGTACAGTGGGGACACACTCAATGACATCAGTCGAATAAATTATGCTAGGAGTTACATAAATGAGGCCCTGAAAGGTATGTTTTTGAAAAAAACATCAAAATTGTATTGTATAATTGTGTTGTTAATATAATAGCTAATCATGTGTTTTTCAAACAGCTAGCCATGTGGATGGGGTGGATGTGCAGCGTTTTACTGTTCAGTCTCTCATGGATGGCTTTGAGGGACCACAGGGATACAGTGAGCGTTTTGGACTGCACCATGTCAACTTTGACCTGCCAGACAGGCCCAGGACACCAAAACAGTCTGCCTATTTTTACTCCAAGCTTATTGAGAACAATGGTTTTGTTTCAGCAAGACAAAGCTTTAATACACATGCTTTGAAAAACTATGACAGCAAGTTACCTTCTCTGCCCCCATCTAAAGTCCCATCCCAAGCTAAGATTGTATGGAGGAATTTCTCAAGCCAAACCATATTTCAACGCAAACTCTACCACTATGGAACCTTCTCCCAAGGATTCCACTGGGGAGCAGGATCCTCCGCTTATCAGGTTGAAGGTGGCTGGAATGCTGATGGGAAGGGGCCCAGTGTTTGGGACACCTTCTCCCAGAAACCAGGCAATATTCCAGGCAATGATAATGCAAATGTAGCCTGTGACAGCTATCACAGACTGGAAGAAGACCTTTACATGCTCAGGGCTCTTAAGGTGAAGTCCTACAGATTCTCCCTATCCTGGGCTCGGATTTTTCCAAACGGACACCGTACCTCTTTGAACCAAAATGGTGTAGACTACTACAACAGGCTCGTCAATGGCCTTGTAGCATACAACATCACACCCATGGTAACAATCTACCACTGGGACCTCCCCCAGGCTTTGCAGAACATACGTGGTTGGGCCAATGCTAGTATGATTGACATCTTCAATGACTTTTGTGACTTCTGCTTTGCCACATTTGGCGACAGAGTGAAGTTTTGGATGACCTTCAACCAGCCTCATACAATTGCATGGTCAGGATATGGACTTGGGCAGATCCCACCAAATGTTAAGAATCCAGGGGATGCGCCATACAAAGTTGCTCACAACCTTCTTAAAGCACACGCTAAAGCCTATCACACATATGATGACAAGTATCGAAAATCCCAGGGTGGTCTGGTATCTATTTCCCTCAATGCTGATTGGATTGAACCCAAAGATGTCTATGTTCCACGGGAAGTGATGGCTGCGGATCGTGCTCTCCAGTTCCAACTTGGCTGGTTTGCACACCCTATTTTTAAAAATGGCGATTACCCTGATGCAATGAAATGGCAAGTTGGAAATAAGAGTGAACTACAAGGTCTTTCAGTGTCTAGACTTCCACCATTCACTGAGGAAGAAAAGGCTTACATCAGGGGCACTGCAGATGTCTTCAGTATAAACCACTACACTACCAAGGTAGTACGCCATGTCACAGCTAGGCTCAGTCCTCAGTCCTATGAATATGATCAAGATATAGGTGAGGAAGAGGAGAGTGATTCCCCAAACACTGCTATCAGTAAACAGAGAGCTGTCGCATGGGGACTTAGAAGACTCCTTATCTGGATCAAGGAGGAGTATGGAGACCCAGAGGTTTACATTACAGACAATGGAGTAGCTACTGACACAAAGACCACAGTTGATGACACTGACAGGATCTTCTATTACAAAACATACATTGATGAGGTTCTGAAAGGTATTTTTTATATAGCAATACCATTTTATTCTAGAAAATAATGTTGAAAATGATTGTTGAGACAAAGTTAATTATATGTCTGGCCTTTATGATGGTATTCAACAGCACATAACCTGGATGGTGTGAAGGTCAGAGGATACATATCATCTCTAATGGATTCCTTTGAGTGGCTCAATGGGTACAAAGTAGGATTTGGACTCCATCATGTGGACTTCATGAACCCAAACCGACCAAGGACACCAAAACGCTCAGCTCACTACTACTATCAAATCATAAAGGACAATGGCTTCCCACTACCAGATGACGAGAAACCACTTTATGGACATTTCCCCAAAGAATTCATCTGGAGTACAGCAACAGCATCATACCAGGTGAATAATTACCATGAGTCATGTCTCTTCATGGAGGCATAGATTCATCTATTTTATGTATATCTTCTATTTTAGCTCAATGATGTGTACTGATGTTTGACCGTTTGCCTGTTTGCCAATCAGAAAACAAAAAGTAGCGTTTTTTTTCCCTCCTGCCAGATTGAGGGAGGCTGGAGAGCTGATGGGAAAGGCCTCAGCATATGGGACAAGTTCTCCCACACCCCCCTCAGAGTGTTCAACGACGACACGGGGGACATAGCTTGTGACAGCTACAACAAGGTAGAGGAAGATGTTGCCATGTTGAGGAAACTGAAGGTGACCCACTATCGTTTCTCCATCTCCTGGTCAAGAGTGCTTCCCGATGGCACCAAGACACACATCAACGAGGCTGGGCTCAACTACTACCACAGACTAGTGGATGCATTGCTCGCTGCGAACATCCAACCACATGTAAGTGAACCTATGGTTACATCATGTACATATTAAACAGCTGATAACTCGACATGATGATCCATTTAATTTTTTCTAGATAACCTTGTACCACTGGGATCTACCGCAAGCTCTCCAGGATGTCGGGGGCTGGGAGAATAACACCATCATTGACAGATTCAGGGACTATGCAGACATCATCTTCAGCCAACTTGGCCCCAAAGTTAAATATTGGATCACCATCAACGAGCCCTACAATATAGCAATGGTGGGCCATGGGTATGGAGCAGCTGCCCCAGGTATATGAAGGACATTCATAAACATTTTTTACTTATAGCTCATAGACTCAATCAAGTTACTGTAGGATGAGTACAAAGGGGAAATATTTTTTTCTTCTTCACAATATCACTTATTGGAATCCTTCTGTGTTTCTGCCATGACAAGCACTCACGATATTTTACAGAATCAATTGTAGTTTAATTGGAAATCCTAAACAGGAATCAGCTTCAGACCGGGCACCCTGCCATACCTGGTGGGTCACAACCTGATTAAGGCCCATGCGGAGGCCTGGCACCTCTATAACGACAAATACCGGACCAAGCAGGGAGGCCTCATTTCCATCACCATCAATTCTGACTGGTCTGAACCCAGAAACCCTCACAAGCAGGAGGACATTGATGCTGCCAGACGGGTGGTGCAGGTAGCAACTACAGACACAACTTAGAGACAACAATGACAGCCTTTAAAGCAATCCGGTTCACCCCTGTTTGAGAGCTGTAGTGAAACATAATTTAAAAAATAACCTGTTGCTATTGAGTATTTTTATTCTGGGTGAGAATGCCTAAGGGTGACAGTTCTCTCAGTCTATCAGATGTCTTAATAATAACCAACTATAATTTCCTTTGCTGCAGTTCTACATTGGCTGGTTTGCCCATCCTATATTCAATGGAGACTACAGCAATGTGATGAAGACAATTATTCGTGATAGAAGCTTAGCTGCTGGCCTTCCAAAGTCTAGGTAAGACATTGCTGTAACATGAAAGTAAAGAACTTGTTTTTTGTAAGTAGTACAAGTCAGCAGATTTTACAAGTCCCAATGTTGGTCCACTATGATTACGTTATTGTTAAATTAATATATTTTCCTTCAGATTACCAGAGTTCACTACTGAGGAGATCAAGAGGATTAAGGGAGCCCATGACTACTTTGGTTTTAACCATTATACCACTGTCCTGGCGTTTCCTGTTGACTATGGCAACCTGCAGCACTACGATGCCGACAGGTAAGGCAGAAGGATTCCCCCAAACATGCAGGGTAACCACAGCAGTAAACTAAAAACAGCACAGCACAGAGTAGCACATTAGTAGAATCACTAATATTATAATACCTCCGTGTTGATCTCATCTCATTCATAAACACATTTTGGGTTTGATCATTAATTTACTGTGTTTTCTTACTGTTTAATCAATATAGAACATGCCTACTGTTAAGGTTATTCAGTTCAGGTGATGCATGGAAGCTTTATACACTGAACAAAAATATAAACGCAACACTTTTGTTTTTGCTCCAATTTTTCATGAGTTGAAATCAAAGATCTAAGACTTTTTCTATGTACACAAAAGGCCTATTTCTCTCAAATTTTGTTCACAAATGTGTTTAAATCTGTGTTAGTGAGCACTTCTCCTTTGCCGAGATAATCCATCCACCTGACAGGTGTGGCATCAAGATGCTGATTAGACAGCATGATTATTACACAGGTGTGCCTTAGGCTGGTCACAATAAAAGGCCACTCTAAAATAAAGTAAAGTAATCAGAGGACATTGGTCCTTTATTTGCCACACGGTCAACACTTCAACCACACACTGTGAGCGGCGACACACACGCAATTATTGGCGTCGCCGGTGGCGACGCCTCTGCGTTTATCCCATCCTGACGGTCCTC
>OMKP01055800.1:0-10603 GCA_900302375.1 Bathygadus melanobranchus | reverse complement strand
CTTGATTGCAGTTGTTGCTGCTAAGGGTGGCCCAACCAGTTATTAGGTTTAGGGGGCAATCACTTTTTCACACAGGGCCATGTAGGTTTGGATTTTTTTTCTCCCTTAATAATAAAAACCTTCATTTAAAAACTGCATTTTGTGTTTACTTGTGTTATCTTTGACTAATATTTAAATTTGTTTGATGATCTGAAACATTTAAGTGTGACAAACATGCAAAAAAATAAGAAATCAGGAAGGGGGCAAACACTTTTTCACACCACTGTATATTTTTTAATTACTTCACGTACCCCCCTCTTTCGTGACCAGCACTGGTTCCCTGTAATCGCTCACATCAATTCAAGACATTGGTGCTGGCCTTCAAGGCTGTCAGCGGAACTGCCCCCACCTACCTCCAAGCATTAGTCAGACCCCATGCCCCAACTTGATCTTTTGATTTGAGTTGGTTTATTCCATTGACTGTTGTTTAGAGCATGTAATGAATGACAATTCTAAGAAGCATTCATTCTATATGCATATCAGCCATCTAAATGGTAAATTGATTATTTATATAGCGCTTTACATTGCCTCACATTCACCCATTCATACACCGACGGCGGTGTCAACCATGCAAGGTAACAACCAGCTGGTCAGGAGCAGTTAGGGTTAGGTGTCTTGCTCAGGGACACCTCAACACTTAGCTAGGCGGAGCCGGGGATCGAACCAGCAACCTTCCAGTTGCCAGACAACCATCTCTACCTCCTGAGCTAGTGCCGCCCACGTCAAAACTACTGAACACTAGAATGAGCAGTTGTGTGACCAATATTTGCCAAATATATATATTTTTTAATCTTCATTTCCATTTCCAATAGGTCTCCACAGGCAGCAAGGAAGATTTGATGACCGACTATTTCACCAGAAGTCCCGCCCTATCGACTCCAGCTGGCCGGGAACAAGCCACCCCCACCAACTATGTCACACCCACCGTCCAGCCCGCCAATCAGAGGCCAGGCCAGACCGTTAAGCCTTCTCCCCGCCTGCCTGTAGGCCAAACCCCCACGTCAGGCCAGAGAGGCAGCCAATCACTGAGCAGGGCCTACAGCCTGGCCTCAGCCGATTTGCTGCGTTCCAACGGACCAGACGGCTACCGTGGAAACGACTGCTCCCCTGGACCATCAGAGGTTGTGCTCAGGAGAAAAGGGGGAGGGGCCAATGGTAGGGAACGCCCTCTTTCTGCACGACTCGCCGGCTCGGGCAGCCAACCCGGAGAAGGCGGGTATTCGACAACTTCTATCCACCATTCATCCTCTCTCAATTTGCAAACAGAGAGGTATGCAGAGAGAGAGAGGGAGAGAGAGAGGGAAAGGGCGTCCGTCTCTCGCAATGGTCCCGCCCCCTCTACCGCATCACCCTCCTACCACCATCGAGGAGAGGTTGCCATGGTGTCGCCGGTGAGGGCAGTCCCAGCGCAGCGCTCGGATGACACGCCCGAGACGAGGGAGGGGCTGAGAGAAGGCCGGCCCGCCGACTCCTCACACACCAAGAAAGAGGGCGAGAGGGCGCGAGGCAGTTCTGCTGAGCGGCCCAAGAGCACACCAGCCTCCCCTGACCCCAATAATGACCCCCAGACCGTTTGGTATGAGTACGGCTGCGTCTAATCCCTGGAGTGAACCACTATCGAGAGCTTATGGAATGGACCTTGAAATAACAAGAAGGATGCAGTCAAGTGTTGGGAGGTATGATATGTGCTGGAACTCCCTGCTACAAAGCTGCTGTCTGGGCTCTATGGGCCCCTTACACAATACCTACCACCACATTAGACCACAAAACAATGAACCAGGGTCACTGAACAGAACTAAACACACAAACTGTAATTGTATCGAATGAGTTAATCAAAATGCATTATTTAACAATATATCAGGAAGCATTCAACGTCATCGGAATTATATGAGTGAAACCAACGTTTTGGAGGTAATAGGTTCTATAGCTGTTGTTGAAGCTGGAGTGGTAAGAGTGACTTTTACTGTCATTACTTTAGACCCTATTACCCTATGGATCTGGATCTCCGTCTGGCACACAGAGCAGAAACGCCATGGCAAAATTGCGTTTCTGCCCCCACCGTTGACTTCAAACTGGATACTTGCTACTGACTTCTTGGTCAGACAACCACAACAACACTATGATTTACGACTGGATTTCATTTCCCTCTCTCATGTCCAGCTCGCCGCATGAGGACCCGCAGGCTGTCTGCTCTCTTATTTTAACACAGTATGGATATTTACCCAGTTGGTTTTTCCATAGACTGCTCTATAGCTTGAAGTCGCTAGGAGACCAAAATTAAAAGTTACACAACAAGAGGAAACGTGATTCTGAGCTCCCCTGTGAAGGCGAAAAGCAGAACTAAGAATGTGGTTATTGGTTTACCAACTGGAATCTGGTACACTGGCTTCACTGTGGGATCTGGGACAACACTCTCCTGCCCAGTGAACTGGAACACTGGCTCACCACTGCTTCGGGACAGGTGGACTAGGTGGCCAACTGGTTTGGTTTGATCAAAATAAAAAGAACTTTGGAATCACCGGAGCAACTGAATGTAGTGGACTACATTCTACAATGTGGACTACAACTGAATCATGTCACACACCTGCTCTTTTGACATGATTTACTCCTGTCCGTTCGACGTGAACAACAATACCTGGAAGATGGAAGAGAGTGTGGCTAGAGAGAGAGGGTGTGGCTAGAGAGAGAGGGTGTGGCTAGAGAGAGCGGGTGTGGCTAGAGAGAGAGAGGGATGTGCATGGAGAGGAAAGAGAAAGTACGAGAGGGAGGAGGATGCTGGGAGAAGATGGAGGAGGCAAGGATACAGAGGACTGCGGGAGCAGGATCCTCCCTTTAATTGCAATCTTGTACGTTCCCTCCATCTTTAGACGAACTTTCCCAGCATGCAACGCTCTGACTGACAACACTTTACCGGAGTCAGCCGGGCAAGGGTACAACCAACCCTACTTTTATTTACATGCAGAAGCATGGCGAGATAACTGCATAACAGTACACACACACACACACACACACACACACACACACACACACTAGGTTTTGGTAGGTTCACTGCGTCTGTGGCTATAGAGAAGGTTCGAATGATACAATTACACACAATAGGTGAGATGTGTGTTGGGTAATCATTTCCCATGAAACAAATAAAGAACTAAACACTACAACTAAACCACAGGGACATAATCCACTTGCCACCAGTTGAAGAAGCTGCATATCTACAACAACGTTTGTGTAATTTGACGTAGCAGGTTACCTGTTCGACTTTTCCTAAAGAGAGGGCTGATTATCTATGAGGTTGATGATGACCATGCAATGGCAATAATGATAATGAGTTGTTTTGTGTGTGCTACAAGTGAACTCTCAAACACACACGAAACAGCACCTAAGATAATGTAATTATGAACTAAACTATATGAGGAAATGTACACTGGAGTTCTTTTTAACTGATGAAGATTTAGCTGCAAGTACTGAAAAATAATATTCATGTAGTGGTCAAAATAGCATTTCTATGTTCAAGAACATTTCCTTATGCAATCAACTAAATTATTTTGTGTAAAAAAACATGCTGAGGGTATTTGTTAAGTTAAGTGCCCTTAAACGTATGGGATTCTTAACAGTGAACTGTAAAAAAAAAAAGAAAAAAAAGTTGATATAGTGTCATCCTAAATCTTTCGGGTTTTTTAGACTTTTGTGTACTTGACAAATACTAGTTGACGTTTTCTTAGCTGGTAAACTGGCACATGAAAAACAGTCCTGATCAAAATTCACCCGGCCGACTTGCCTGTCAGTCTCCTTACTGGCTGGACATTGATCTGTGGAGCTTCAGGATTGTTGGTTTTGTTTGACCCGTTTGCACTTAGACCAAGAAGACGGGTCTGGAGTTGCCCTGAGGTGACGTTGACCCCCGAGGTGGGACCTTTTTCATCTCTGTCTTACTGTGATGTGTGGAAAGGATGGATGGACCTGTTTGAAATGCATTTGTGTGTTTTGTTTTGTTTTCCTATTCCTTATTGGATCTCAAAGCAATATTATGGTTTTAATGTTGTACTTCCCTTGAAGCAATAGATTCCACGATCTTATTGAAGTGTTCGTGTGTGTGTGTGTGTGTGTGTGAGACTTAAAGCACCCTTATGATATCCAGCTCTATGAGATGGATCTATTTGTTTACCTGTTCACCTGTTTTTTTTTCCACTAAACATTGTGGTGGTGTCCTCTTCAGTATATCATGACCGCTACGCCTGGACTTCTCTTCTTGTTCCTGCCTGTTCACCGGCCTTCTCTCCCTGTGTTGTTGACTGCCTGCTCACCAGCACCGTGTTGTCTGCTGTTCACCCACTTATGTTTCTCCATCACATTTGCTCTTAAAGTAGCAGTTTTGCTTACATGACACATTACCAAGACAGGTGAATGCAAACAAACTACTTCTCAAGGAGACTTCGTCTATGCATTTTGTTTTTTTACTGCACAATTTAAAAAAAATCTTGACTATTAGACGAGCACCCATTCATTTTTCTTGTCTTTACAGTGCACAGTGAATTTAGAGTTTAACCTTTCGATGGCAGACAACGTAGTAAGGAAGTAATTGAATGTGTCATTACTCTATAATGCATTAGCCTTTTACTTGGTTGCATACCCTCATGTCTCCTGCCACAGTGACAACCAATGAAATAGTTTAGCATGAGGGCATCCAAAATGTCTGCTTTGAAAAGAGTGACTTGAAGAAGAGGGTAAAATAAATTCCAAATCATTGCCTGCATGGTAAACATACACTTAATGATCACTGCTGTAACAAAGTGGATTTAACTGGAAGAACTGTTTTGTACCGCTGCTAAATGCTTTAGCGTGGTAAATGGTAAATGGACTGCATTTATATAGCGCTTTTATCTAAAGCGTGGTCCACCGATTGTAGTCACAAAGGGTTCCTAGCTTGATTGAGTAGATTTAATTGCTGTTGTCATGACCAAAATCTTTTGTTAATAAAGTTTTATCAGATGAATGGATAATGCCAGGCTGGACACTGTTTAACTAAACAGCACCGACACTGTTAATACTTGATTACATGCATATGTCACATTACAGAAGTCACATGTGCTTTCAGTGCCATGTCATGGTTTTCATTTGTAGATAATATGAAACAATATAGATATTGCTAAACAAGGTATAGGCCTAACCTGAGAAATGCTAAATTAGATTGATCTGAAACCAAAAAAAATAGGGAAAATATTTAAATCCTAGGCTACACACAGACGGTGTGTGTGTGCGTGTGTGCGTGCGTGCGCGCGCGTACCAATCTCTTGTGCGTGTCCTCGTTTGTAGCGTGAAAGCTGGCTGCACTGGCTGTTCTCGGCATGCAGCGCTAGACCAAGACGCTGTAAGGACTTACTTCTATCATCTCATACAGTGTGGCCTTAACAGGTTCGTACTTTCTCATTGTTAAACATGGTTCTTCATTGTTATTTGAAACTCTATTGGCAGTAAGCCTATTTATATTTATCCTATTCTAGGTATAGTCGTTAAAAGCAAATGAATTCTAACACGTGATTTGCCTTCGGCTTGCACTGTGAAGCGTGCACATATTTTAAAATATATTAAGTTTTCCAAGTTACGTTCTGTGATAAATAGCGTAAGATTTACTACCTTAAAATATATATTTATATATTATATATATTTTACCTCCTAGCCTCAAGGAGGTAAAACATTTATATAAAATATGATATTATATCCGTTGTTTGCTCCATGAATATCATTGATCATACATTCTAAAAGACGGACGAATTGTTTAATTTTTTTCCTTCCAATAGAAACACTTAATGAAACGTTTACACACCTTTCAATCGCCATTTGTATTGCGATGTGTTTCATATGGGTTTGTTTGGCCTTTGAAGTTAAGATGGAACGGACTGGATGTGCAGCGTTAGGAGGGGTGGGGGTGGGGGTGCAATACCACAGAATATATCTGCTGTAGGTTACACTTGCGTCATTAAACCCACATGATATAAACACTTCCTTGTTGTTAGCCTACTTCCCTACCTATGTATTTTAGATATATTTGAATATTGTAGTACAAAATATAAATCCTACATTAAAATCTAAATGTATGAAGAAAAGTATGAGTATGTTGTGTGGACAAGCAACTGTAGAAGTAGTCTCAATCAGATTTTAGATTAAACCCAAAAATCACTTTTGTTCAGTTAAACGGTTCTGTTTGGGTCTCACAAAGTGTTGTTGAGCATGTGTGTTACTTTTTACTAAAATGTAGAAAGTGTAAATTCTCTGTAAATGAGTAGAAGTCTCTGGGATACAATACAATAGGGATACCTGCCTATTCAAATAACTTCTGTACAGCGAATCCATTCTGTTTGAACTGTCTGGAAACGTTAGTCAAGAGACAGTGCTGTACACCGTAACAGCATTACACAAACTGATAGAAGTCTGGAATTTTGATTTTTGGTCATGGAAAGATGATGACATGTTTCCCAATGATGAAAACAACTTACTTTTCTGTGCCCACTGCTGTGTTTCTCTGCAGTCGTCTCTTTCACACCATTGGTGACCCCATTCTGGCTGGTTATGTTTACATCTTGTCTGTATACTTCTGCAAACTTCTGTTAGATTTAACCTGTTGGCCAACATTAGTCATATAGAAAGTGTTAATCGAATTGCTCATTGTCCAACCTATGCAAATGAAGACCATTCAAATAGACCAAATATTGAGCTGTTTATCCACTAGAAAACGTGTAGTTAGGATAACTCGATAATCAGAAGCTTTTACATATTTGAAATATATGACACAATCTGATTTTGCTTTGTCAGTGATCTCATTTAATGCAATGTCTAAAGGCTGATACATACTCCGCAAGAACAGAGAAATTTGTTCGTTTTCTCGAGGTGGCAAGAACATGAACAAAGTTCGTTCTGGCCAGGACATTTCATACTTCACGAGAAACTCAAGTGCAGAACTCCTGGGCCCGCAGCAGCACACGTCCGCGCATTTTTTTCTCGCAGCCCTGGGAGAGAAAACAAATTTCTCTGTTCTTGCGGAGTAGGCTATGTATCAGCCTTAAAGCAAGATCTTGAGTTTATATGTTCTCCCCCTCTCCTTTTGTCCTCAGTAGGCCTACAATAAAGGTGCTCTGAAATACCCTGGTCAGCATCAGGTGCATGTACTTTGGCTAACGACTCCACTCAAACATGGGCGCGTTCAATCTGCTACGGTTTCAGGCTTTGAGGTTTTCTCTTGCTTGGTGGGTGTGTTAGATATATTATCCAATGACTTTGTACATAAACCCCGCAGTATTAAAAAGGCAGAACACAGAATGGATCCAACTGTCCAAATGTCCTTCAGATGTGTTCTCTGCAGCTTGGTGTAACAATGCAACAATTGAAGACATTGCAAGTCTTCTACATGTCTGTCTGTATGTGGTTCCACATTCCCCTTCACTCAATTGGGATTTTCTCTTCTATTCTGGATGGCAAGAGCAGCGACTGTAACATTGAGTGTATTTTGTAGTATTAAATACGTATTGAAACAGATTTCATCAGGTTTAGACATCAACGAACGCAAAGAATGGCCGTCTCAGTTGCCATAGTTGCAACGCTTGCGCAACACAACAGGGTGTTCAACACACCACCGTTTCCATTCAAATACGTTTTGCTAGGTTTTGTCAGGGCTAAATGCGCCCCATGCCTGCAACAGAAACAGCAAAACCAGGCAGGAAGGAGTGGGGTCGTCACACCCCCAAGAGAGGATACCTGAATTTTGAACAAAATATATAAACCAATCCCATAATGTATATCAAGAAAAGACGTCATGTTTTGATGTCACCAGAGTGGGGGTACCTAGACATGGCCACCTGCAAGGCAATTCCCCAGAATAATGGCTACTCCTCCCAACGACAAGGAGGGTCACTCCCATGTTTACCAAATCTGAAAATAAAGTCAACTTGTGCAGCAGAACAGTATTCTGATAAAAGGGTAATACTGGTGAAGGAGTCCAAGGATCCCAGGTTTACAGGTACTCTTACATCGATCTCAATCAGGGAAGACATACACCTCTGTGATATTTGGTGCATAACCTTCTACCATGGGGTCCAAGGATGCTTAATTGTCTGCCTCCAAGCCTGGAAAAGGGAGAGTCAACTGGTTGCAGGCTTGGAGAAAGAAGTTCTGGATGAAGCAGTTCTGGACGACCCATGCGCAGTTGTAACCTAAACATGACACAGAGAAAGACTAAGTTATGCAGTAATGTTACAGTAATTATGAACGTCATTATTATGGAGTGTAGTTGTAATATAGCAAATGTTTTAATAAATGTTTTTAAAACTATGAAATGCCTAAATTGTACTATCGATCACAATGGCATATAGCTCGTAGCATTAGATTTTTAGCAATGATGGACAAGCATCAACGCAACTAGCTTGGGTTAGCTTGCAACGTAGGCCTACTGTAATTAATGCCAGCAAAGCTAAAATCTAGCCATATTTATCAAATAGATCAAACACCTATTAAAGACTGTTTTTAGCCTGATTTAGAGATGCAGCCAATCTTTAACCAGGTAAGCAGCAGAAGAGACCCAGTAGCTGTGTTCATTCATTAGGGCATTCCAAGTCAGAAAACTGACTACTACCGCTGTGGAATCTTGATGGTGTGACAACAACATTAGTAGTAGTTTTGTTGTTGTTGTTGTTGGTAGTAGTATCATAGAGACTGGTGTGCTACAAGTTTAAAAAAAAAAAAAAAAAATAGTGAATAGTGGCACACCCTATATATTTCTCACAATAAGGACAATAGCATTTAGTTTTATAAATCGCAACATTTCTGGCATTTACAAATAACAGGATTCTCAAATAGGATTTACAAATAGGAGGAGATTGGAGGATGTGCCTGGAGACCTGCAGGCATTGTCAAGAGGCCTACAACAACTGCATACCGGGTATGAATATTGTGCATGAAGCAGTGAAAGGTTTCACTGTCTGCAACAAAAAAGCAATGTACAGTAAACATATGACAACAAATCAAGATGTTTATTGTCTCTACAGGCTGTGTTGGAAGAGGAAGAAGAGGGGAGTTGCAGGCCTTTTATTCTGAAGTAATCCGGGCTTCTGCAGCAGTTTTTATCAACTTTGTGCAGGGATGTGGGAGGGAGGCAGGGAGTGAAGGAGTGATTGATGGATGGAAGGAATGAGGGAGGGAAGGAAGGAAGGAAGGAGAGAGAGAAAGAATGAGCCAGATGGAAGAAGTGAATGATGATGCTGTTTTGTTCTAATACATTTTCATTATTATCATTTGTGAGTCATTATTTTTGTATTTTTACTTGAAGGGGTTTTTGGTCTGTGAATGAGAGTAAGTTGGACATGGCTTGAGTATAGGTAAGAGCTCATGTGTTAACATTAGCTAGCTAGCGAACTTTAGCTAAAATGAAAACACTACTCACTGTAGTCAGGTGCACGCACCCCTCATGATAAGACTGAATGGCTGTGTTGGTAACATTAATCGGCAATACAAATATGAAATAGTCCATCATCATCACTAAAAATATAATATTACGAACACACACTAAGCAGTACACCGTTGTGATATAAATATTACAATTTATGCATTTTATAGTTTTAAAAACATTTACTAGCTTACTACAGTGTATATTCCAACATTACACTCCATAACTGAAACTGTGCATGGGATTCAAAGGTCTGGACCCAGGCAAAGAGAAGTCAGGTTTTCTGGAAAATGTGTTCAAGCTTTTGTTTGACTTAAAATGAGTCTCAGACGTATGAGACTTATTTTGTACCATGAGTACCAGTGCTCTCTTGGTGGCTTGGTGGTGTTCACCCCTAATCCCCTTATGGTTCAAAACATACTTGTCGGCTACAACTGCACAGCGACTTTCTTAACCTGCTGCTCATTGTCATGGAGATGCACCCTTTGAGACACAGTCTCAGCCTGGTCCCTCACAAAGTCCACATGGACTATGTTGTTAAGCCTACCAGGTAAGGTGGTCAATAAGGTGTAAAATTATGCTAAAGGGAGGCACTAGCTCAGGAGTTAGAGACGGTTGTCTGGCAACCAGAAGGTTGCTGGTTCGATCCTTGGCTCCCCCTAGCTAAGTGTCGAGGTGTCCCTAAGCAAGCACTGCGTCTAGAACGCTTCAAAATTAATTAAAAAAATCTATAAAAATCAATAAAATAAAACTATTGCAAGTGTTGCAAATGCCGGTAGAGATGAGGCTGGCATGGGTTCCCTACCTCCTACTAGGCCTGCACGATATGAGGAAAATCTGCGATGTGCGATAACATTGTTCAACATTGCGATGACGATATGACTTGCGATAAATACACAAATATTGAAGTGTGCATATTAGCTATACAGTTGCTGCATCCGAAATTCCATACTAACATACTATTTAGTATGCTAAAACAGTACGGGAGATTTTCTAGTATGTCCGAAACGTTAGTATGAACTGAATAGTACACGAGGTGCATACTATTTCCGGTAAATATTAAAGTATGCAGCACTGGACACTACGCCGGTATAAATATCCCACAATGCAATGCAGTAGTGACGACAACAAAAG